>PKMM01048317.1:377383-589450 GCA_002933915.1 Eutrema heterophyllum | reverse complement strand
TTTAGTAGTTTACAACTTACCGCAAATTGTCTAAACCAAATTTGCTTCTCCTCGTACGGGATATCTGAAAATTTCTTGTACGGTTTGTCGAGCATCGAATGCAACATCCTTAAAACGGACTTGCTAATCCCGTTGTTCGATATACCAAACCTACAAAAAAATAAAAACTATAAACAATTTTACATTAAAAAAAATATAACACTAATTTTACCATGTCGATCTTCCAATTAGACGTTGATCGAGCCGAATGTGCAAGTCCCTCCCCGGTTGTTGGACTAACTCCTCGATGGACATGATTGGAGGAGCTTGACTGTGCGACTCCGGGACATTCGCACTTTGTCTTGGACTAGGGGTCTCCGATGGCGGATCGTTATGTTGATGTGGTTGAATACCTCGAGACGAACCACCGTGGCGAATGTTAGTTGTTAGAGTTATTAAAAATCTAAAAAATACTAAAAATATTTCCAAAAAACAGAAAAAAATAATGAAAATTTAGAATTTGTTTTATTTGCTAAAAAGTTTTATATAACATAAAAAAATTTAAAAATCACTTGTAAAATGCAAAAAAAATTACTAATATTTAAAAAAAAAATTCTAAAACACTTATAACATTTAAAATCACATGTAAAATGAAAAATTCATTTATAACCACTTGTAACAAAATTTTAAATCACTTGTAAAATACAGAAAATTTTATAAAATTCTAAAAAAAATTAAAATCACTTGTGAAATAATAAAACTATTTCACAATTAACACAAAAATATTTTCCTATTTTTTTCAATATTATTTCTAAAATATTCAAACACAAAATCCACATTATTAACCTAACAACAATCTAACCTAAATTCTAACCTTTCATATTTAATCAAATCTAACAAATATAACAAATTATTAACCTAAAATCTAACAAATTATTAACCTAAAATCTAACAAATTATTAACCTAAAATCTAACAAATCTAACAAAATCAATTAGGGACAAAAAAAAAATCTTACATGGCTCAGGAGAGCGACGGCGGCGGCGTGGAGACAATTCCGGCGAGGGTCATCGACGGCGGCGGCGGCGACCTAAAGAAGAAGAGAGAGAAGTTAGCAAGGAGGGGAGAAGAGGAAGAAGAAAAGAGAGAGGAGAAGATACCTTGGACGGCGGCGGCGAGGGGAGGGCAGCAACGGACGGCGGCGGCGACGAGAGAGAAGGAGAGAAGAGATCCAAAGAAGGATTTTCGATTTAGGAAATGAGGAAGAAGAAGAACAGTTTTCGATTTATTGAACACGATTTCCGACCGACCCATACGGTCGGGATACAGTCGGAAATTTTTAATAAACCGCGTACAATGAATTTTGATAAATTTCATTTGGCGGTTTATTTCCCGGGTTTTTTTTTAGAATAGTCGGAAATTGGTCGGAATTTCCGACCAATTTCCGACCATTCTAAAAAATTAAATGTTGAATAATTTAATATTCGTCGGAAATTGGTCGGTAATTTCTGACTAATTTCCGACCATTTAGGGTTTAGGGTATGAAATCCTAAATTTGAATACCGTATAGGCTTTAAAAAACATATAAACATCTTATGTCTGAAAACAATCTGGCAAGGTAAACATAAATAGAGTATATGACGATTTTTATGAATCGATAAGAGAGCGGGTTTAACCTCTCTTAACGAAACATAGAACTTATATTTACACTTTTCGTTTTTTTGTAAGGTTTGGATTAAATGCTCAAAAATATTGATTCTTAAGATAGTTGGACATTGAATTCTTTGAAAAGATCATATCTAACCCTAGCAAACATAAGTGTAAACAAATTTTTGCAGTTTAAGGTTTCAAAACCCCGTATGGTCGGAAATTGGTCTGGAATTTCCGACCAATTTCCGACGGTCTTAGTTTTAGCTGAGGAAAATTGAACTGGTTTCAGTTATAGCCAGGGGATTCAATTTTCCTCGGCTAAAACTAAGACCGTCGGATTTTGGTCGGAAATTCCAGACCAATTTCCGATGGTTTTAGTTTTAGCCGAGGAAAATTGAATCCCTTGGCTAGAACTGAAACCAGTTCAATTTTCCTCAGCTAAAACTAAAACTGTCGGAAATTGGTCTGGAATTTCCGACCAAAATCCGACGGTTTTAGTTTTAGCCGAGGAAAATTGAATCCCCGGGCTAGAACTGAAACCAGTTTAATTTTCCTCGGCTAAAACTAAGACCGTCGGATTTTAGTTTTAGCCGAGGAAAATTGAACTGGTTTCAGTTTCCTCGGCTAAAATTTATTCTGAGTCCGAATAATTAATGCATATGGAAAATTTCCAAAACATATTTAACAAATTTATTCTGATTCCGAATAATTTTCTGAAGTAGCTGAATCGGAATCCTCATGAAAATGTATATGGAAAAGTTTCTAAAATGTTTGACTTAAAAATAAATGCATATAAAAAATTTGTTACAAAATTATTCTGATGAGTCCGATGAATAATCTGAAGTAGCTGAATCGGAATCGTCATTGATAACCGTGTATTTTACCATCTTGAGTCTCATATTTTCCTTTGTTTTCTATGTGTTTCATGTTGTTTTCATTGTATTTACAATGCATTTAGGTCCGAATTGAGTCTCATTGCATTTTAGATGTCATAGGTTGTCTTTGCATTCTTTTTGGCTTGTTTGAGCTATTTTCAGGTGTTCTTGGAGTCAGAGGAGTTGGAGGAGTGAAGATAGCCATAAAAAAGGTCATTGCGGAATACAGAGATGTAGGATCAGGTTGAGACGTCAGAAGTTTGGCATTGGATGAAGAACCTTCCACCGATGGATTGAGCTCATATTTTAACACAAGCTAGATATATGGATTAGATTTCATTTGGAAGTTGTTTGAGGCCATTCCAACGGTGCGATCAAGAGTTATGTCAAGTTTCGTGACGACGGTACAGTCTGGCGAGCAAAAGAAGCAAGAGGAGGAATGAGTCCAGATCGATCGATCCACAAAGTTGGATCGATCGATCCCACACATCGAAGATTTCCCAGACCGACCTACAATGCCAGATCGATCGATCTCATGTTTTTGGGGGATCGATCGATCCCCTCTGGATCGACCGATACAGACCCGCGACCGAAATCATCCGAAGCGCTTTAAAGATCAACTCAGAAGTACGGTTTACATTTGGATTTAGCTTCAGCGGTCTTCATGAAAGTTGTATATATTTGAGTTAGCTTTCCAGTGGAAGTAGTTTCAAGTCATTCCGATCTGTGGTTCAAGAGTTATGCCCGATTTAGTGAAGACATGTTGATCTGGTGACTTTCCACTTGACTTTGGGCCCCTCCACTTTTGTATAAGTTCAACACTTTGTAGTTGAGTTTCAAAAACTCACCACTGACGAAAATATCATCATTTTCTGCTTCTTTTTACTGTTTTAGAGAACTTATCTCTTCTCTCCTCTTGTGTTCATGAAGGATTCAAGATCTACACCACTTTAGTGAAGATTTTCTTAATTTCTTTCCATCAATCTTCTTATTTTTGCTATGTCTTGCTTTTGTTCGGTTTTGTTTTGTAATTTAGTTATGTGTGAGTAGTTTCATTATGGATTGTGGGAATGGTTGATTTAGAGGGATAGATGATGATCTTTTGATGTTTAGAGCAAGGTTATAGAAGTTCTCATGTTTAGAAGTGGTCTTAAAGCTAGGATTGAACTAGCTACTCAATTTCTAGATCATGGTCAATTTACACTTGGAAGAGGTTTGGTAAATTGTCTAGAGGATTTCTAAACATGTTTTTGATGCTTAGCAAGGTGGAAATCATGACTAAGAATCATTAATTGGCTTTAAAGGACTTATGTTTTATGCTTGTTGATAATTTGGTTGCAATTGGAAAATTAGCTAATTCAAATTATCAATGAAAGGTTTAGCATCATGGGAGTGAGTTAAACTATTTGTGTGTTCCTTGCCATAGAATAAGTTCATTGAGTGATTAGAAACATCATTAGTGAATCATCGAATACTCCTAATCGAATATTGTTCCCTACGATCCATATCTTTATCTTCTTGTTTAAAACCGAGTTTAGTGTCTTGTTTTCTTTAATTATGTGTTCTTAAAACTAGGTTGCAATAATTTTAGTTGTCATGTATGTTTTTATTCTCTGTCTTTTATTTTTAGGTTTTATCATAATTAGTTCTTAGAAGAAAAACCAAAAAAATCGTTTAGCTTAGCTTAAGTAGTTTCTTGTATTCTTATTGTGATGTTCTTTCTCTCTGTGGATTTGATCCCTAAGTACTAAAACGACACACCGTTATCAAATTCTCTTCTCTCTTCTTCAGAATCCTCAAATACTTCGTAATCCCCGCCCCTACCGGTGAAGTCAACCACAAGGTCAACCTCAAGAGAATGCTCGATTTCACCAATTGGAGTTTCCTGTAAAGGGTCCTGCTCGGAAACACCAGATATCATTTCTCTTGGTTGTATCGACGTTACTGCAATCCACGGGTCTTGCTTGTTCCTAACCCGGGGGTATCGAATGTAGGAAACTTGGTCCGCTTGTGAAGCAAGAATAAATGGATCGTATTTCCGATGTCGCTTTTCAGAGTGAACAGATGTTACACCGAATTCGTCCTGACGTAGACCTTCCACTAGATCATACCAATCGCAATAGAACACAATGCACCTCAAACCAACCATTCATGGATATTTGACTTCTAATATTTCGCGGAGTACACCGTAGTAGATAAATTCTCCGGATGTAGACGATATACCGTAATTGCATGTTGTCCTTGAGTTCCCTTCACGATAAGCCTTAAAAGCATACCCTCGAGTGCAATACATCGGATAAACACTTGAAACAAAAGTAGGGTCATGCACCATCTCAACTAACCACGTGGGAAATTCTACCCCGGTAGTAGTCATCTGATCAACCTGTACAAAGTGTGGACAATCGTAAACAATATGTGCTAATGTAAGCATGTGAAATTTAGTTAAATAAAGGGAAATCGAGCACTTACGTAATATTGCAACCAACCCGAGAATTCATTCTGTTTACGGACCGCAAGCTCATCTTCTGTGCAATCTGGAAACCAATTACGAATTTGGTCCATGTATATCCTGTGAATAAAACAAATAGATTATGGGTAAACCCATTTAAACCCATTTATTTCAAATTGTTAAATGGGTTTAAATGAGTTTTTTTTTTAAAACATGACCCATTTAGACCCATTAAATTTGTACCCATGACAACATCCCTAGCGACGGCTTTAGAGAGCAGACCATTTGTCGAGACGCCTTTCGAAAAGACCCCAAACTCTACTTATTCTGATCTAAAACCACCACCCAAATCCAATCAACTCAATTTCCAAATCAAAGAGAAACTTCGTTTCATACATCCGAGATTTACATCGGAGAACGAAGAAGATTACTCTCTAATGAGAGGGAAATCAAGCAAAACTAGTGAAAATTAGAGAGAGAAGAGAGAGAGAGCGTGCAAGTGTGTGAAATATTCTTTTCAAAAGATTCATGTATCTTTGTTTCTAAGTGGCAATAAAATAATTTTTGGATTCTCTCTCTATGCGATTTTAAGTCTTCTAACACTGACAAAGCTGGTAACACTGATGAAGAGCTGGTAACACACTCTTGCATCAAGGGTAATTCAGTCCGAATTCGGTACAAACAGGAAAGAAAGTGTTACATTTGTAAAATGTTTTCAAAAATGTTAACATCCAAAAGAAATCTGAAATAAGTGATACCCCATACAAAAAACTCCAGAAAACAATAATCAATGGATCTTGATAAATAATGTTTTTTATATTTCACATGACTCCCAAAAAAGAATGACTTGAGAACCTAACTGACTTCGGATCAGGCCGGGAATATGAATGTAAAAATGGTTACTGATATATTCTCAAAGGTCAAAGGCATATACAATAACAAAATGTATAATGATGAATGCACATGGCACTCTAAGCTTGGCCATATGAACAAAAAAATATTTGAAATTCTAGTGGGAAAAGATGTTTACAAGCCTAAGACAAAAAATTGGAAGTTGACAACAAAAAAAAAAAAAAACGTTTGGAATTTGTAACATCCTGGCCCGTCGGTTTTCTGGCCTAATAAAGCCCAATTGTTTTTTTTATTATTTTGAGCAAAACTCATATATACACTAAGGTGTACGCATCTCCCTTCTCGTTTACCCTAGCCACACGACTCGAGAGAGAGACAGAAAGGAGAGAGCTCGCCGCCGACCTGTACCCATTGCCGTGTCACCGCTGCTGCGCCGCCGTAGTCCTCCTTCTCTCTTCTTCTTCCTCGTTCGCGCATCGCCCGTGTGTGGTGTGTGTGCGTCGACCACCACCGCCTCCGTTCATTGTCGTCGAGCAACCACCGTGCACTAGGGACGACGCTGACGTCGTTGGAGATCCGCCGCATCACCGTTGAGCCGTGGGATCGTGATCTAATCTAGAGTGGTTTGATATGTTGCTTGCGGCTCAAGCTACCGCTGTAACTTCGTCATCCGAGATCGTCGTCAACGTCAGCTCCTCCGTTCTGCTCCGCTAGCTTCAGCACCACCATCGCTCTGCCGCCTTCCGTTCGTCGATCCGAGCTGCCACCGTTGATCGTCGCCTTCGCCGGACGACTCCGCTCCCTTCACGTCTCGCTCGTCGCCTACCACCGCCGCTTCATCACGTCTCTAGCCTCAGTCCAAGATCGATTATCAAGGTGAGGGTTCGAGGACACTTTACCGGTTATAGTTTCTGTTTATGTTACGGGTCTGATTTATGGTTAATCCGATCTCCTATATATATATATATATGTATATAGTTACTTACGATATAAGTATATGTGTGGATACATTGCTTGTATTGCTTGTGATGTGGATGTGAATATTGGGGTAAGTATAAGAACTTAAGTATATATATATTTATATAGGGTTAATCGAAGAATGAAGTATATATTATATATATTATATATATAAGTATTCAGGTTATGTTACCGGGAATTGTTATACTATTGTGTTGTTTGATAAACATACTCGGAAAATGAATCTTAATAATTAAAGGGAGATTTACCAAAGGAATATTGTTGTATGTTTTGAGTGATAAAAAGGGACTTGTGTTGAAGGCACCTAAATGAATGAGTGGTTAAAAGGATATGGTTTATAACCGGTATTGCTTGTTTGGTTGAGGATTAAAAAGAAAAAAGGACGGTTTAAAAGGACCAGGGTCCGGTTTAAAGCAACCGGAGGTTTCGTAGCAAGGTGGGGAGTCCCCTTGCTGCGGTTTTGTGTGTTTAGGATATCTCGGAGTATGGCCAATAACTCATCGTCGGGGGCTTGACGAGCCCATGCGTCTTCGGGACGGACAGCGAGGAGCCGCTTATGCTCGACACCTGGTGTGGATCTCACTGGGTAGGGCCACGCGGGTTCGTGTACTCTTGGCTGAGGAATTCGTTCCAAGTATGCTAGGGATTGGACTCTCATTGATTGATACATGTTAGTCGTATCGGTCCCTTAGGGTTTATTCTCACTGTGTAATCCAATTACTCACCCCCTCCCAATTTTTCCTTTTTGTTTTGCAGGTTAGTCAGATAGAAGCTGGGTTTATTTCGTATTGGTGGCGTTTTTGGGCGTCTTGGGATCCTATTAAGGGAGAAGACACCCTCTAGCCTGTGTGACTGAAGACATGTGTCCAGATGCACCGTGGTTCCCAGTTCGATTGATGACGGGTGTCTCATAATTACATGCATGAAGAGTATATATGGAAATACACATAAAGTAAGATTTGGTTTGGGTAAACATGCACACTCAGTTTTATGAGATTCTATATCAACTCTTCATTTTCATTGGAAAATTTGTAGTACTTTTATAAGTGTTATCGGTGGCTATAATAAAAGTATGGGTTCGTATTCCATGTGAATATATGCAAGGTCACCAGAACACTATGATGGAGGTTACTCAAAGGCTTTTATCTGTATCATTAGATTTGACAACGTTCATCAAGTGCGATACATCAGTATCTTCAAAGTGACTTGTGGTTATAAGTTACCCAATTTCTAGATTTCCTCTACCAACTCGTCCATTTGGGGTTTTCCCCAATGTACATTTCACATTTGTTCTTCTCGTCTCTTCTTTGTTTTGTTTCTTTGCAAGGCCGGTCTAATGTTTCCTGGGATCTAAGATGAGAAAAATTGTTTCTCTTTCTTATGTTTTTTGGTTAATGTAAAAAAGTGCAAACTATATATTTGAGCCCCGAAGCCATGGTTTCTTCTGAGCTCTGTCTATGGACCGGACATGTCTTTTTGTATAAGTGCTTTTTTTATGGTATTTTTGTTTTTGACGTCAAAATCACACCATTTTTTTTATCAACCATGCGGAAAAAGGGAATGACTCGACCAAGTTGGCACTTTGGTGCATGCAACTGAAAAATAAAATTTCACTAATAAGGATATTTGGCTATATAGGTTATTTTGACTCTGCCAGGCTCTTTTTTTTTTGGTTAGGCTCGGGCNAAAAACATAAACAGACTTAGTTCGGTTTATTGAGTTTTATTTTCTTATTATCGGAAAGCCCAATACTTATACTAAACCAAGAAAAAACTAAAACAAACTTGATTTTTCTATAAAAAAAATCATGATCTTAAGCCTTACTTTAAAAAGAAATCATACCAAATCAAAACAACTAATTTTGATTAAAATATGGTTCGTATATACTAAAACCGAAAAAAATCAATAACCGAGCCGATTATTGAAAAACCTTGAATCCCAAAAATAAAGGATCGCCCCGACTTCAAACTTGTCTTATGTTATCTAAAGGAGGAAGCTGAGTGGAAGTATTCAAATTCCAAAGATCATCGTCCCACACAACATCCTCGAACAAAACTCCATAGTTTTTCTCAACAAACTCCACGTCCCAACATGAAGGCAACCAAACGGTGCTCCACGTCATCAGCTCGTCGGCCAAAACATCTCCGGCATTGAGCCTCATCCCCCACAATTCTTCGTCCTCCACGGCCGCAGCCGCAGCCACCGTTGCTGCAGCAGCCAATGCATCCACTTGCTCCACCACCACCACCACCTCCATTTTCCTCTCCCCCTCCTCCTCTTCCTCCAGTTTCTGTTTCTTTCTCTCCCTCTTCATGTAAATGATCAATGCATGTATGAGTGAAGGTAGAGAACGGATATTTAAAGGAGGGATCGAAAGAGGAAAATAAGTTTTCAGAAGAGAATGTGTATTGAGACATGGGTTTAGGACATGGGAGAGAGAGAGAGAGTATAGTTTGCTTAACCACACACCATCTGTCTGTTCCTTTGGCCCTACGTGTCCTCCATTACTTTTTGCTTACAAATATCTTTGAGAGTGCTTCACCAGAATAATATTTTTTTTTGGTTTTTAATGTGTTGAAAAAATCAAAATGCCGCCCAGAAGAAATTGAAATCCCCGCACGTACTAATTGTTCTATTTTTCCAATTTATTTTTCTTCTTATGTTGTTCCTTCCTTATGATAGAAACAAAATAAAGAGAAATTGGTTCGATTTTTTACTTAAAAAAGGTGGGAAAATGATATTAAAAATAGTGGAACTCCCACCTGGACTGGAAAATAGACTAAACGTTCATGAGAAAGAGACAAAAGTGTGAATTTGGAAAGGACGAGTTGAGATTGTGTGTATACGAAGGGGCAAGTCATAAGTGGACCTTACCCTCTCACACGCACACGACCATGACGATGTGAATCAACTATTATATATTTTTTTTTTTGGAATACATAAACGTTTCCAAATTAGCACATTTATCCTAATGGCCGGTGAAGAAATAACAGGGCTTTCACGATAAAATAGTGCAAATATTCATATGCATAAAATAAAACCATAACAGTTGAATACTAGTTGTCTCCATAATTGACTGATGCAATAGTATATATATTGAAAGCTTTGGCGGCAACGGAACGACTATTCAAACCAACCAAACTACTTGGTTAGGTTTAGATATTTACGGTTTGATAAAATAACTCAATTTCTTTTGGTACGGAGAAAAGAGAAACCAGAGAGAAAGTCTCCCCCTTTTTGTTCAGTCTTCGTCTTTTTACTAGTGTCCATAAACACGAAAACGCAAGGTAAAAAAAAAAATGTTTTAAACAAAGTTAATGATAGTTTTGGTAGAGATTGGCTATCGAAAAATTGGAACACCACGGTAAAAAAGTTTGGTACATTACCAACTCATCCAATAACTAAATTTAGTAAGGATTATTTAGGTACTAGATGACATAATTTTGGGTAAAAAATACAGAAAAATAGATGGTATCAGAGTCAAGACTTATGTTTTGAATGAATGAATCTCTGTTTATGACTGATTGTTTAGAATGTTCTGAAAACAAATCATCATCATGTCTATTTCTAATCCTTCAACGATCAATTCCCAATTTGCTATTTCTACTTTACAAAAAAATAAAAATCGTTCATCTTCTTCTGATATTAATTCCCTATATGAAATCGAATATGTTCCAGGCGACCAATTGCCTGAAACTACTCTTCCACTTGTAAATCCGTATGAATACTTTGCCAAGAAGCCTAGTGTTTTCTCTATCAAAAATGTTCGACAGCACATACATCCATCATCAAGCAGGAAGGTTCGAGAATACGTTCAATCAAGCAAGTTCTCATCTTGCCAGGTCCCAGCCACTGAAGAAGAACAGTTCATCTCACTCAACATTACGGAAGGACTACCAAAGTTATGGCAGCAACAAGGATACACTCACCTACACTTTGGAGTAGTACGAATCGGGCTAACCCTACATGCTCGAAAAGGTCTACCGGTCATAGCACGAATCGCTTTGGTCGACTCTAGACTAAACTCGTATCAGCAAGCCTGCATCGGTACGGTTCAAACAACATTAAACGCTGGAACAGTATTCATAACACTGTTTCCAAACTTTAATGTCTCTCTGCAAGATCCCAATCTGCTAAAAAAGCTTAAAGTCCAACTACAACTGGTTGGAGCGCCTATGCAAGAAAATAGCGTTGTAGCAACACTACACCACCATATCGTCTACCGTATCCAGGATCATGCTCTTGACCTTATATTACCCTCATCTGACGAAGCACTTTACCTCGAAGTCACATCAGCTTCACAAGCTCCAAGTACTACTCAAATCCCTCGACAAATCTCTCGGGAAGAATTAATCAAACGGATACCAGAATCATGGGTTACAAGCTACGAAAAGTTACATCAAGCAACCCAAACACCGGTCCAGACATCTGAAATAAGCTTCCATTCACGCAACGATGGAACAACGGAGATCAAGTTTGACAAGCCTAGATCATCTTCATTCCGGAAGCAATTGTTCACACAATTTGCTATCCAAATTGAGGAATACGAGTTCCAAGGTCCATACAAAGAGCAATACCCGAAACCGATCTCTTTTGGCCAAAACGGACAAGTGATGTATCCCTTCAAATATGAAAACGGTCATCAATATTTTGATGTATGTTCTTGCACGGCCTGCACAGAAGAACCCTATTAATCTGATGACGAGATTCGCCAACGACGGAGAAAGAAGAAAGATTCCCTATATAAGAGATATCTTGAAGGAGATCTTACAATTGGTCCACTCGGCGAAGGCAATGGGCGATACGAATACATAGTCCAATATTCTGACAAAAGGGAGACGGCTAAGCCAGAAATCATGATGATAAGTGCAGATAATTTTCCTCCACCAGAAGATTTCATCAATGATAATATATCCCATAGTCCAAAAGTTTTTTCCAAAGCAATCAACTCCTCAGGACCAGATCAGCTAAGTCAAGGAGAAAAGGTTCTCAATTGGCAATCGGAAAATGCAATGGCTCAGAATCGACTACTCACCACTATTAATCAAAAGATCGACCAGTTTGCAGAAGGTTATAACAAAAGATTGAGTGTTCTTCAAAACTCAATCTCAGAGATCCATAATCGACTCAATACTCTCCATCAGGAAATGATGTCTATGGCTCAACACATGATGGTCAACACTTCCCAGTTTCAAGGCAAAGAAGCTGAGATGACTAATCTCGGATTTCAGTTAAAAAACCTCCAAAGATGCCTTGAAAGTATGGTACAACAACGAAATTTCCCCGACGCATACCTTCCTCACCTCGGAAGCCTATCTTCTACAATGCCTATGTATCCATGAACTTATTCTCCAGGATTTCTTTCTGGTGATCAATATCAAAGGCCAAGACGTCCAGTCCCCGGATTCTTATCTTCCGACGAGGCGTTCACAGCTCGATATGGTGTAACTCCTACGAACAATTTCAAGCCACGAACCATGCGAGACAAGGCAAGAAGACAAAAGGAATCAGAATTTCGTGTCAACCCGACTAAGAAACAAACCATCACCTCCTCTCAATCTAGTCAAGAATCTCTCGACCACGATAAAGGAAAAAGAAAGGATATAGGAATGATCAAATTTTTGATGACTAATTTGCTTGATCACCTAGTTGATCAAGACAAAAATCCTGAAAGATCAGAACGTACACTGACACGAGAGCTCCCAGCAATGACTCACATCCGACTCCGATGATCAACCGCTTCCCAGACTCAAGCTCCTCTTATTACAAAACTGATTCTGAAAAAGAATCTCTACCAAAGCAGTTCGCTATAGGAAAACCACCAAAAGAGGAGCTAGGTATAGACGAAGTATTCTCAAATGATGACGAAATGGGTGGCACACCCTTCCAAGAACAAGAAAGGACGGCAAGACAATTCGCCTCAAAAGTCATAACATTCACGTTCGATGATATTCCCTTCGAAAAATGGAATGATCGTCTTGACGAATTTCACGCATGGATGAATTCTGAAGCCATTACCTCATCATCATATCTCGTCATACAACAGTTCGCGGCACGACTTTCGGGTGCGCTCAAGGAATGGTGGAATTCGCTTGGCGAATACATACAACAACAAGTCTATCAAACCACCATACCGTTACTTCTTGGAGAAATCCACATGGAATTTATAGGCACCCCAAGCCACCTCAAAGAGCAACTACAAGAAGAGTTCTTCACAGCAAAATGTTGTTCGCTAAAGAAAAGAGATCTCGCAAAACATTTCGAACATCAAACACGAAGGTACTATGCGCTAAACGGCCTTAATAACCCAAGCCTTAAACAAGTCTACCTCTCCTCCATTGATGATTATCTGAGCCAACAAACAAAGCTCAATATCAAAGACCAAGGCCAAACAGTCGAAGAGATCTCTACCGGACAAATTCAACAATACGTCTTCCGAACGCTCGATAAACTTTGCAAACAAAAAAGGAGTTCTGGACGGAATTTATGGATAAATCGAAGCATTTATCCAAGGTATGTGCAAGACCAGATCTATCAATCAAATGTTCAAAGTCCAAGAAACATTGCTCGTGTGAAGATAAAAGCAAAACTCGGTGTTTCCGAAAATCAACACATAAACCCAACTTTGCTAAATTCAGGCGCAAAAGGTTTTTCAAAAGAAAGCAAAGCTTCAGAAAAGAGACAAAATGCTTTTTATGCCACAAAGAAGGACATTTCGCCAAGAACTGCCCAAACAGTTCAAAGAAAAAGAGGCAGTATCTCATCGACTCAATATCCAATATTGCAGAAGATATCGATCTAGACAATCATGATCTCGAATTGGTGCTTTCATATGACAGCGATGAAAAATCGCTGCTTCAAGATCACTCAAATACCTCGTCAGGAAGAAATACAAACACCGCATGTACCGGTAACAATCTTTGATCCTTCAAAAAACGAAGATCCATTCCATGCTATTGCTTTCATAGACACATGAGCCCATACAACGATAATGAACCCCAAAATCCTTTCATCATCCATGTGGTGTCCATACCAACAAGAATTCAGAGTGGCGAATTCATGGTCATTAGCAATCAAGCTCAAATCAAAGCCAATCACCATATAGCTCTTTCCAGGGTGTCAAATAACTACAGAAGTTCTAGGCTCTTCCGCACCTGAAAAAGACCTAATTTTGGGGTGGGATTCATGTTATACGCTGAAAAGAAATTTCGACATTTCGATCGAGCCAAGAGGAATAAGATGGAAGACTCTCTACAAAGCCTTCACAACAATACCTCGACTTTTCACAATTGAAGGACTTCCGTCCTCCGAATTCAGCAAAATTGAAGAAGAGATTACAACAATCTCATGTGTAGACTCTCACACCGAATTTCTTCAAAAATGCAAAATCCCACTATGGTTAAACCAAGAGTTCTTCGTGTCACCACCATTCAAGGAAAATGTCTACACAACGCCAACAAAAGCGAGTCACGCAGGAATGCCACCCGCGTTGCTTAAACAAGCAAATGAGGAATGTGACCAATTAGTCAGCCAAAAGGTAGTCTCATCGACTAATTCTCCATGGGCGTGCAAGGCATTTTACGTCAACAACATAACTGAACAAGCAAGAGGAAAGCTAAGATTGGTCATCGATTACAAACCACTGAATCAATACCTCCAAGATGTCAAATTCCCGTAACCAAACAAAATGGCACTCTTCCAACAATCTTCTTGTAGTTTGATTTAAAGTCAGGATTCTGGCAAATCGGTATTTCGCCAGAAGAACGGTACAAAACAGCGTTCTGTCTACCTAATCGCCATCTTCAGTGGAATGTTTTACCGTTCGGCCTCAAAACAACGCCATCACTATTCCAACAAGCCATGTTACGTATATTCAAGCCCCTACTCCATACGGCCTTGATATACATTGATGACATCCTCTTATTCTCATCAAACTACGAGGATCATATTCACACTCTCAGACAGTTCCAGATCATAGTAAAGACATATGGAATAATGCTCTCAGCAAGAAAGATGATTATAGCCCAGCCCAACATCGAATTCCTTGGAATGCAAATTACAAATGGACAATTTGCCCCACAGGCCCATCTGGACACGACACTTCTCGAATTTCCAGACAGCGACCTAACGAAGAGACAAGTCCAACAGTTCCTTGGGGTAATCAATTACCTAAGCGACTTTATCCCACAACTTTCGCTGCTGACGCGTCCACTACAAAAAATGTTGTCCAAGAATCCTCCTTTATGGACAAACAGACAAACAAAAGCGGTCAAAAGGCTAAATATAGAAATACAGAAACTACCACTTTTAAAGGTTCCCTCCGAAGGAATACGTATTCTCCAGACCGACGCAAGTGACAAATATTGGGGTGCTGTGCTACTCGAAGAAATAAATGGGAAACGTCAAATCTGCAGATACAAAAGTGGACGCTTTAGAGATTCGGAGTTACATTATCACTCCACGTTCAAAGAAATCCTAGCTGTCAAAAGGGCTATTGAAAAATTTGAGTTCCACCTGATTGGACATAAATTTTGCATAGAGATGGACATGTCATCTTTCCCAAAAATGCTACAGTTCAAGCAAAAGATGGTCCCGCATCAGCAATTATTACGCTGGAGTGAATGGTTTTCGAAGTACGACTTCAATTCCGTCTATTTAAAGGGTACGAAGAATGTTCTTGCCGACATGCTTAGCAGAAATCCTCTAAAAGAAATTTACATGATGGCAAGTTCCTCCGCATCCGAAGGAGGATATTACGATTTTGGAGCCAACATGCCTGAAGATGCTCATCAGCTTATCAATATGGGAACTTTTCACGAGCATCTCAAAGAAAGAATTTTCAAGTACTAGTCGATTATCCTATCAAAGTACGGCGTCAACAGTCATTACATCGCGCCGATAGGAATCCATCCAAACTATCCGTTCGCTCATCTCTACAGAATCGAAGATGCTGAAATACCAGAAGAAGTTCTCTGTTTCCTTTGGTATCTCTTTCGGTATACACCATCGGCATCACTTTTGACATACACTGGCTATATCAATTCATCAACTCACGCCAGGGACACAAAGATTGCCTCTCTACATTCCTGACATGGTATGCACCATCAAGTGTCTGGAGTGGTAAGCTGAGAATATCAGCAAAACAGTGAACCTGCCATTCAAGAAGCTAAAAGGACAAGGGTGTCTCAACCCTTTCTTCAATCCTCACACAATATACTTCTTCCATCGCCCCGTTCAAGTCAACGTCAAAACCAACAAAATGCACGCGCTACCAACGCTCATCCACCACAACGACTTCAAGCGAGGTGTTCGGCCAGACTTCAACGTCTATGATAACAAAGGATTTGAAGAATTCCAAACTCATGCATTTCGCCTCAACAATGCTAGACAAACATTCTCCATATCATTCAATCTGGAACTACTATCCTATAGACTACCAAATGAGTCTAGACGAAGATCTACAGTTTTTTGAAAGCATAACGACTTCGAGACGAATTCAACCAAAGACGATAAAACCAAAACCATCGCCAGCAACAGACCCGCCGGAGTATTTCCAAGATGCACAATCTCCATATGACTCGATGAACATTGACAAAATCGGAAAAATGTTCGGTTTTAATGATAACGATGAACCACAAGAGAACTTTGAACCGAAGATAACATACGAATGTCCAGGAGATGAATACGGCTGCTGCGACAAGCATATCATCAAGTTCGAAGTGAATCATTGAAGGCCTTTTCTCAAGGTATTTGGTTATGTATAAATTAATATATATTATGTTGTAAGCGATGTTGTAATCACATAAATAATGATGTAAGCGATGATTTAATCGCTGAATTTATGTATAATTATGTGTGATGTAAGCGATGATGTAATCGCATAAATAATGATGTAAGCGATGATGTCATCGCTGAGGTATGCGCTTATGTCAGCGCACAAATCCTCCCCTATAAATATGTGTGTACCCCTATGTGAAATAAAAACTTAGAATTCCCCTAAAAACCTCTCTCTAAGTTCTCTCTCTATGAGTTTCTAAATTTTCTCTTGTTTTCAGACTTCTTAACATCATCATAAACTCTGATTACTTTCTTTTAAAATATAAGTTGCGATTCTGCTCAGTGTGCTCTAAATGAGTTTTGATGTTTAACCAACACGACGGTCAATACGACTTTCGTGGGGGGAGATAAAGTTTCCTAACAGTGGTCGAGCCATTGTTAGAAATGCCTACGAATGCTCTATTTACCTGGAACTTATCGAAACTCACGATTGTTAATACGACTTAGTCAATATGGTTTCTCGTCTATATCTAATTCACTATGAATCTGGTATCAGAAAATCGTAATTAAGGAAATGTCTTTTTCACAAATGATTTTAACAAAGAGTGTGGATCTTATCCAAAAAAAATGTGTTATGTTAAGAAATAGCGTGTCATATTTCAAAATAACATGTAAAAACAAATAGCTGTTAAAAAAAACATGTACAAAAAAATAATGCATGTAATCGTACAAAAATATCATAAAATTTGGAAAAGAATAACTGCAACTTGGCATTTCACTTGTGTATATTTTGCAAATACACATGACTTCAGAGTCATTTTGCAAATTAAGAAAAATAGTAAAATCATTTAGTGTATATTCCCATTTAATAATGCGACATGACAACTTTTGAATATATTCGGCCTAAAGCAAATGCTTTAATGGCCTTATGTAAGGACTAAAGGTGGTACTAGTGCCATAATAATATACTACTCCGTTTGAGAAAATTTTATTTTCTGAATTTTTATTTGTGTGTGTCTAATTAATGCACTTTTGGTTACAAGTTAAATTAATTGATTAATGTATTTTGATTTACAAAACTAATTAATTGCAAGTATTAAGTGAGAAAAGATGAAAAGTCAACGTTTATGTCAAACTAGAATCTACTATCCATTATAAAACCAATATATAACATTCAATATATGGTGTTAATGCACCATTGGAAAGGGGAAAATCAAATGGTGATATCTTTGTTTTGAATGCCATATATTGGTTTTATAATGGTGCATTAACACCATATATTGATGTTATACATGTAAACCAACTTATGTCTTATTTTTAGGCCATAGACAGGAGTGGTTCTATGTAAAACGTTGTACTAAAAGTAAAGACAGAGACAAGGGAGTGGCTCTATGTAAAACGATGTAGTAAAAGTAAAGAGATGTTTATACTCAATACTAAACGTTGTAGCAAAAGTAAAGAGAAGTTCACATTGAACTGATTTTGTGGTCGAAGAGTGTGAATTCTTCTTGAGTAGCTGTAGCAGTAGAATCCATCTCAACTCTTTTCTGGCTTATGGAAGATAGTGGGACATGAACTCTTTTCTTGCTAGGGGCAGAGACAACCTCAATTTCCCAAAAGTTGGTAGAGGATTCAAATTTCCCATAGGTTGGATCCCATTTGACATGTGAGTCAATGAAAAGAAAATAATTAGTCACATTACATATGTTTATATATTTTTTACCCAAAAGTTGAAGTTGGTGGAGTCTTCAATATTTCTTACTTGAAGTTCTCTTAAACACACCCCCTCCATCTCCCAGGATGTTTACACATACACAGTCCACTGACAACCCCTTCGTGATACACCATTCTCATCTAGATTTTTAGCATGCCTACTTTCCTAACCCTCATTCCAACTTCCCACGTCTTCATCAACAAAGCAAGAACCCTTTCTGCATCGACAACAAAGCAAGACGACCCAATATGTGGGTAATATTCAACTCTTAAAAATTGACCCTTTCGATGCGTCATTTTTCCCAGCGTTTCTGACAACAGTTGCACCGAAAAAGACCCAGTCCCGGTCCTCCTCAACTGCTCTCCACCATAATCACTACCAGAATCATTGACCAATGTTGGATAATTGACAAAGAAGTGGCATTGCTGGCCCTTCTGATTCCCACTGTCAATTCGTCATGTCCAGTCTTTAAAAAGACTAGAGAGTCTCTCGGTTTGAGCTTTTTGGTGGCAACAAATTCTTCCCACCTCTTTGTAAGGGTATGGCTCTCAAGAACTGAGTCATACATGTTTATGGATATCTTGGATTGACAAAAACGATATCTTCGTTGGGGAATACTTCATCAACTCCTAGACAAGATCGATTGATGAAACATTGATTAGTAACATCGCAACTTTTAAGAATTTTGATGCATCCGAGATTTAACTGAGTGACTGGTGCTGGTAGTTCTGGTTTAGCAAATTCAGAGTGTTACTGCCCAAAATTTGCCCGCTTGAGCACTTGGGGTGCATAGATCTTATAATTCTTTTTAAACTCTAATTGTAAGAGAAAATACCATAAAAGGAAACATATGCTACTATTTGAACAATCGAATAAGCGAAATTTGGATATTTCAAGCAATTAATATGTAAAAGCGAGAAACGAACCTATTTGAGTTGGAGAAAAAAACGATCAAAGCTGAAGAAAGAAAAATTAGATTTTATAAGAGTTGGGAAGTCGCGAGGGTCGCAAATTATAGACAAAAATATGTCTCTCAGATACATACACCAAAAAATTTCCGATTAGCCTTTCCAAAACTTTTTGTATTTGCTATGAAAAAAAATAGAACGTACGGTTAAGTTGGAGAGGAAATGAAAAAAAAGTTGTTTGTTAAAGTCTTGCTTGACCTATCAAAGCTTTTAATTTGAAAAGGGGTTGTTCCGATTTTTGAAAATACAATAAAAAAATTGTAACCAAATAAACGATATATATTTTTTGTCTTCAAAGTTGAAGTTGTTACATGAAGTTCTCTCCAGAGCGAGCCTCTCTATCTCCCGAGATGTTTCGAAAGTGCAGTGACAATGCCTTCCTGAGTCACCAAACGCAGATGGTTTTGCAGCATGTCAAGTTTACTCACCCTCATACTATACCAACCTCCCATTTTACTTCAAAGCAAATGCAACCCTCTTTGCGTCCACCACAGAGCATGATGACCCACATGTTGGGAAGTAATCAACTTCCAACACCCCACCCTTGTGACAAGCCTTCCCCAAAATTTCAGCCAGAAGCTGCACAGACAACGAACCACTCCCCGTCCGCTCTCCATCAGATCTCGAATCATCGATGAAGGTGGGGTACTTGAATAACAAAGGGGCATCGGTGCGAGATGCCCTTTGGATTCCCACCGTCAGTTCGTCTCCAGTCTTTAGAAAGACTAGAGAGTCTCCTTGCCTCAGATTTTTGCTGGCAGCAAACTCTTGTCACCCACTTGTAAAGATGTGGCTCTTGAGAGCAGAATCATACATGTGCTCCATCTTCCACACACCACTTATGGACATCTTGCATCGACAGAAGGATGTCTTCTCTGGGGAAGACCTTGTCAACTCCCAGACAAGACGGGTTGACCGAGACATGATCACTAATAACATCGCAAAACTCTAGTACTTTAATGAATTCGAGGGGAAGCTGCTGAGTGACTGGTGTGGAAGATGGTTCTGGTCTAGAAGCTAACTCTGCAGTATTTGTCCGATTGAGCTCAATGTGTGCGTATACTTCATATGTCACCTTATCCGCAAGATACTTCACAGAAACGACAACCCATTTTGAAGCTTGCAATTGAGAACATAGCGTTCTCACTGAGACAGAGCTCGTGTGTTGTTCCACATCTCCTTGTGTGAAGTAGATGACGTTTCCATGTAGCGGTTCTACACGGTGCAGTCCTGCACATGCTGCCCAAACTGATTGACTAACTTCTTCGTTGGCCATCCTTTCAAAGAAAAAAGAAAACCAAGTCGTCATTCAAGGAGAAAATGAAACAATACACAAAAGGAAATATCCCGAGATTCTTTGTATTTTTCTTTCAAACAAAAAGCAAATCCATGGAGAATCAGAAAAAGAAACATCAATTACATTGAATTTTAAATGCGATATTTCTTTTCAAACCCTAATCGCGTTCGACGAAAACAAAAAAAAACAAGAAAATCAAGTCGTCATTTATATTTTCTTTCAAACAAAAAGCGAAAATCCAAGGAGAATAATGCTTTTCAAACCCTAATCGCGTTCGACGAAAACAAAAACAAAAATGAAAACATCAGGATTCTTTCATAAATTACACCCCAAGTTTCTTTCCAAAACCTAATCACAAGTCAAAATTCCATAAAACTAAACATCTGAGTAAGCAAACAAACCTAATTTTGGAGAGAGCGAAATTAGGCTTATCCGAATTGGGAAGTCGTGCGTGAGGGTCTCAAACTGTAGAGAAAATATCCTGCACACAGAAATTTCGGCGGATTAGCCTCTTCCAATTTTCTCTTTTCTGCATCTGCCATGAAGAAACAAAAAAATAAGAGAAGAAGAAGGTACCATTGCGTTGGAGAGGGAAGAAGACGATGAAAGCTGTTTGATTGCTCGACTTATAAAGGGCCAATTCGCGTGGATAGTTTGAATCATCAATTTTGGTTGATTTTAAATTTAAATCATGAACTTTTGTTGACTGAACAAACACGATATTACGTCCATATACGGAACGGATTAACAGAGTTACAAATACGTTAAAACTCACGGTTAACTCATAAGATAACGACGTCGTTTGCTCTTTAACTAATTATATACATGTTTTTTAATGAAAAAAATAATTGGGGTATCCACATTGTTCATAAAAGAACTCTTGCCCACATTAGGGTATCCACAAATCAAGACAGTGCGAGTGTTCGGGTCAATCGAAGGAAGCCTTGCCATGTGCTGCCCAGATCTGCTCCAGATAAGCCAAACTAGGAGTGATTCTCTTCAAAATAGTGCACATACGACCAAGAGCAGCCACTTTAACGCACTTACACCAGTACAAGGAATCACCATACTTGAGTAGCTTCATATAATCCTTGGCGATTTTGCTAATCAAGTTCATTGCGGTAATCACTTGGCCTAAAGCAAGCTTACCATGATCTTTGTTGTAAAGCACGTAGAGAATGTACTTGATCCTGATCCTCCCTTGAAACATCAAACCAGTGAGCTACATTTTCTGAAGTAATACCCATTGGAAGAAGGCTTTTCTACCGATTCCTGAAAATCGTCTGATGTCCAACTTCTTGTTTGGTTGCCTGTGGAACAAAAAATGTTAGTGCAAGGGATATTCGATAGTATCACAGGTGCCTCAACATTTCAATAGGAGGGAAATACGCTACAAAGAGCAGATTGACCCGCAGGGAACACCAAAAACAGAAGAATGAGGAGCTTAAGCTACGGGAAACCATTATCACAGAGAACTCCCGATCTCATAAAAATTAACGACACTTTCAAGAACATAATAAGATAGGAAAACAATGGTTGAAAGAAATGCCTATTCAAAGCAACTAGTAGACTAGAAGAGAAAAAACCTGTGATTCCATCAAAGAAACTTTACCTTTTATCATCTCAAGAACTTCATTGTTGATTCGCTGGAACTTCATCATTTTCAAGTTCCTCTGCAACAATAAGCATTACAACAGTAAGACTTCCAGCTCCTCTATAAAACCCATCTTTTGTTTGCATTCACCTGGAACGAAAGAATTTTCAACTGGAACCTCAAGTCTAACTATTTAAACGCCTTGCAATAAATCCCAACAACTCTGTTCCACTAACAAACAGGCTCAGTATGCAGGAGACAGAAAATCTATTCAAGCAACGGTAAGTACATTCCATTTGTCTTAGAACATAAAATTCTCTCAGTTTAGTTGGTCTGGATACTGAGATATCTTAAAGTAGTTTACTACAACTAACCATATACAAGGGGTATATCTGAGTAACCAATTTCTTGAAAGAATATTCAATCACCGATTTTGATTAGAGACCACAGTTACTTGTAAGCACCCATTTTCTTGAAAGAAAATAGTTTGTGAGCAACCATTTTAATTAGAGACCACAGTTACTTTAAGATTGTGAGCAACCATTTTCTTGAAAGAATATTTAATCACCGATTGGGACTAGAGACCACGGTTACTTTAAGATTTCACAAGTCACAACACATAGCAATAATCTACCGTTACTCTTTAGCATACTCATTTCCAAACCTATGCACCCAAGGAAACAGCGTTATCCTTCTTTCTGTGTATGAAAGCAAATAAAGTTCCTGTGAATCACAAATGATGACGTGGGAACTACATTAAGTTTGAGGACTTCCCTTCCGCTGCTACTGTGGGCGCAGCCCCATAAGAGACATTAACTAGTTGGGCAGCAGCACGAGCAGCTGCTGTCGCACGATCAGCACTAGCTAGAGCAGCCCGAGCTCTCTCCATTACATCAGTCTGATCCCGTCTAGTATCAAGAGGCGCTTGAGAAGCTGAAGTCAGCTTCGATGGTGACATGTTTTTGCTCACTGAATTTTGAGCTTGAAGCTGCTCGAGTCTCTGTGTAGCCTCTGCAGGCAGAATTACAGCTTCCCTAGAAACCAAAGACTGAGTGTAGCCTTGTTGGGATGGTCGAGATTCAGAGAGACCATCTTGACGATGTATTTGCTTAGCTCCACCCTACAAATGACATTAGAACGAAACTATCAACTTTATAAAGGGAATTAATTTGGTTTACAACATATTCATTTGGTTTAAAACATTTCCAAGACATTTGCAAAATCGTTGAAGCCCATGCAAGAGGAAAACCTTTATATTGAACCAAACTCGGCATTCACATTCAGTAACCACTAGGCGTGGGAAGATCATCAATTTATTGCTATGCAGACATATATTTATTGTTCCTTTTGCCCTATTGAATATCTACCAGACAATCGTAATGATCGATGATGGACGCGTATAGAAATGTTTTGTCAAGTAGTTCTTAAAATAGGAGTTGTGGTTATCAATTCAATGTCATAGCTGAGTTGTATCAAATTTCAAATCTGATTTAGGATACCAAACAATGTGAATGTTACCGACTAGCTTTCCCTTATATTGATAAATCCGAGTTCAGAGAAGGGTACCAGTAGGTCTTCATGGCTCTTCAAGAACTCTGCTTCTGTGGCAGAAGAATCCCAGTTCAAATTATACTCCTTTGCAATTTCCTTCAATATCTTGAGCCTTGCCTCTCCCGATGGGCTGGCAGGAGAAAGCTTTTCAATGATCTACCCAAAAAAAGCAAAACAATCCACCTAGTCAAGCACTTCATTCAAGACTGCATTTCTCTCGATATGTATATATAAAACATGAATAAGAAAAAGCTAGCCCCAAGTAGTATACTAACTGTACGGTTGACACCAGAATCGGGACGGAGCTCAGAAGAAACCATGATAAATTCTTTTCCATATTTTGTACCAAACAGATTCTTAATTTGAAGAAGATCAGGCACTTCTGAGCACCTTGGAGCAGCAAAGATTATGCTAGCAATAGCTTCTCTCAACTCTCTCGGACATTCCCTGTTCGATTGAAATCCAAAAGACACACACAGAACATATAGAGGATCACATCTAATCCGCGTTTGTAAACTCGATCACAGATGAAATCCGAAAGACTCACTTTTGACTTTCAAGGATTGGAACACGGGCAAGTACAAACTCGCAGAATAGCTCCAATATCTCATAGGCTGCCCATAAATTCATTTCTCTGATTACATGCTCCACCTAATTTCATACAAGAACATAGGATCTGAGTTTCGATTGTAATAACAAACATACACAATTGGAATGAGAATCATAAAATGGTCAAAAAGGAAGGACCCTGATTCGAGCGATGGGTTCCTGTCCAGCTTGTAAGAACTGAGCGATCTCCTTCTTCATATGTTTGAGCTGCATATCTCTCTTGTTTTGCAGCAATTTCATCCGAGCAATCGCCAAGTTCAAGCATGTCTTGCTGCCAAAATTAAGCGGACGAAAAGTAATTGCTTAAACTTTTGTGAAGAATCAAGAACATAGAGTCTAATTCGATGAAGAAAAGAGAAATCGATGCCATCCATTAACAAAATTTTGAAGAACCCTAGCTTCCAAAACCCAAATCCTAAAACGAGAAAACGTATAAGGAAACAGCGAAATAGCAGAATTTGAGGCGGGAAAGTGGGAAAGGGAACGAAGAAGAAGAAGGAGAAACCATTTCGCGCCAAAGACTCCACGGTTGAAGAGTTGGTTTAACAGCGACATCGGATCGGATCGGATCGGAGGAAGCCACCGGTTGCTGAATTCTTTCAATGGCGCAGGTTGGTGATTCGATCATCGATTTGGGAAAAGCAAAACGAACATAGTGAAAACAATTCTCTGCCTCGCGGAACACGCAACCTGCATAACGCTACCCAGTAATAAGCGCGCGTGAAACTCACTGGTGAAAACGAGAGTGGAAAATAATTTTATCACTGAATTGATGAATTTTTTAGATACACAAATAATTTGAATTAAACATACTACAGAGAAAATCTCATAATTCGTTTTTTTTTATTAATGAGATGGCTCAATCAAATGAGAAGAAAGCAATGATGGATTATTTTTTCGTCAGCTGCCCTGACTAGGTTGCATTCTACAGAGTTTCAACTTATATTGTTTTGTTTTTGTGGAAGTCTATACACTATATAGTTCCTTGAGACTGAAGCTTTTTGAAATTGTTATTCTTTTAAGTGCTCCACATACCTTCATGGAACTGTTACAAACTTAACTCTAGGTTTTGATGATTAAGCCAACCATAACATTATTTATACCTTAACTGAAGGAAACACCGAACAATGCTAAAACATCATTAATCAAGCATCTAACTATGATTCCATTAAGAACTATCATTAATCTAATGTTAGATTCTACCCACAATACATAATTAAGAAAGCAAAAATGAATACAAGCAAGCACAAAAATGTATAGAATAGGGTAAAAGTTGAGAGAATCTTCTCAGAATCTAAAGTCGTGTTTGTAAGACATATATATCATAGTCTCTCTTTTCTTTTAGTGGCTATAGAAAAGCCCATGAAAATTTTCTAAAATGCGTTTTCTTAGCAGAAAAAGGGAGATTTTGAAAATGTCAATTGATTTTTTGTGTGTGTCAACTATCAATTGAAATTTAATTGCATCAATAGTAAATTTTGAGAAATATAAACATTTTATAGTAGTGATAATCAACTTGTAACACATATCATCATACATTGGCTATAAAATTGCCAGATATCTCAGTTTTATAGTGGCATAAGAACAATTTTAAAATAAATTAATATTTGAAAAATATTGATAGATGCCAGGGTTCAATGAATTAAGCATATCGTAATTTTTTTTTTTTTTAAAACACATCATGTCAAATTTTAGTAACGAAGAGAAACGGAAAAAAAATTAATAAATTTTTAACACTGCATTAATTGTATATAAATATTATTAAAATGTTCTTATTCATCAATTTATGACACCACTTTTTAAAAGTGCCACTGTTTGTTGTATTCGTTATAAAACCTTATAAAACTTTTATAAATATGATTTATAAATCTTTATAAATTTGAATTTTTATAAGCAACTTTTTATAAACGTTTATAAAAGTGGTATTGGTATTTTTGAAAATTAACAAAATAGTGGTACTTTTGAAAAATGTATCACAAAGGTATTTTTAAAATTTTCCCTTTAAAAAACATTAATGAGAGATTTTATAATTTAAGATAAAATTTAACATAAATATTCTTAATTAAACTACACTAAAAATATTAATATTATATTGATGAGTTATTCAATGGGTATCTCATGGAAGCAAAATTTGTGATGAGATTTTCAAAATAAAATACTCTAAAAATATTATTATTATACTCCAAAGATATCTCAACAATGAAAATGCTCTTAGAGACTATCTTGAGTCTCCCACTTTTTTTGTTCAATTTAGTTTTATAGAGAAAGAGTTTTGATATCTATGTTTTTTTTTTTAAAATATGCCTAGAATCAGGTTGTCATCACCATTCTCTCATTCTCTCCTCCTCACTTTCACTACCGATTTCCAACGACAACGATCAGTCACCATGTGCATGGACCATTCAGGGCATAACAATATCAAGGAAAAAGTGGTCCTCATCACAGGAACCACCGGCACAGGTAAGTCACGCCTCTCCGTCGATCTCGCCACCCGTTTTTCAGCTGAGATCATCAACTCGGACAAAATGCAAATCTACAAGGGATTGGATATTGCAACAGATCTTATCCCAGTCCATGAGCAAGGCGGAGTACCTCACCATCTCTTGGGTGAGTTTCACCCAGAAAACGGTGAAGTTACCCCTACAGAGTTCCGTTCTTTGGCGACATTGTCCATCTCTAAAGTGGTTTCCAGCGGGAAACTCCCGATTGTAGTGGGCGGATCCAACTCTTTCAATCACGCTCTTCTCGCTGAGCGTTTTGACCCCGAAAATGATCCATTCTCACCTGAATCTAGTCTTTCCTCGATCTGCTCCGAGCTGAGGTACAAATGTTGCATCCTCTGTGTGCATGTTTCAGAGCCGATTCTGTTCCAACACCTGTCCAACCGGGTCGACCAGATGATTGAGTTGGGATTGTTTGAGCAGCTCGCCGCTTTCTACGACCCTGTAGTAGATTCAGGGCCACGAGTGGGGGTTCGGAAGACGATAGGGGTAGAGGAGTTCGACATGTACTTTAGAGTGTACCCGAGGGAGGGAAACAAGGGAATGTGGGACTCGGCAAGAAAAGCGGCGTACGAGGAGGCAGTGAAGAAGATGAAAGAGAGGACATGTAGCTGGTGAACAAACAGAAAGAAAAGATCATGAAGCTGATAAGAGGTGGTTGGGAGGTTAAGAGGCTTGACGCCACCGCTGCGATTATGGCTGAGCTGTATCAGGGAGAAGGAAAAAGTAAGAGAGATATTTGGGAGAAGTACGTTGTGGAGGAAAGCGTCAAGATTGTGAGGCGCTTCTTGTTGGATGAGTAGGTTTTTTTTTCCAGTTAAATAACAAGTAATGTTTTTTTTTGCTAAAAACATAACAAGTAGTGTTTTTTTTTTGGTAACAATAAGTATGTTATGTTTGTAATCATGTTCTGTTGTGCTCCTCTTCTTCCTCTTGGATCTCAGCATTTTACATGAGCATCACCATAATTTATGCTTTTAGTGGCGAGAGTTTAAACATAGTGCAACGAGTTCCCAAGTTATCATAATTGTCAAGAAAGTTTGAAACTTTTTGTAACTTTAGAATGCGGCATCATCACTGTTTGGGGTAAAATATGCGATTCGTTCAACAGACCTATGAAACACTCAGCAACGTTCGATCAGTTGTGTGTAAGTTTGAAGAAATAATGAACATATAAAGAACACAAGCACAATTTAACGAGTTCACACTCCAAACCGAAATGCTAGCTACGCCTCGCCCAGGGTTTCTCGGAACTAAAAAATCTCTCTCTTTTGGCCTGGAGGACACTCGCCGCTACAAGATAAGGAGAAAGAGAACGGGAGTGGTTACCGACATTTAATTTGAAACAAAAAAATATGAAGTTACCGACATTTAATTTGAAAAAAAAAAAAATCTTAAAATGACACTTGAATTGAAATAAAAGAAATATTAAGTTTTGTAATAGTGGATTGTCTAGAGACCAATGAATAACAATTAATAACCAATTATATCAATAATAAAAACACTACAAAATAAAACTGATCATAAAATCATATAAATTTAAAATTTTCCATAGAAACTTGGAAGAAAATTAACAAAATTAAACAAAAAAAATTCTAAAACATCGTATAATAAAATGAAATGGAGAGAATCTTAGATACAAAACATATCTAACAAACAACGACCGTAATAATCATAACCATATTTAACCATTTAAACGTATACTAAATGGTGAAAATTAGGGTTAACAAAATGAGAACCGTAACCAATGGTTATAAACATCTTAAGTAAGTTAGTAACTATAACCTTGGTCAGACTTATTTAATTGTGATTTGTGAGACTGAAACGTACGTACATCACATGTGGCATTATGCTGACTCATGCATTAAACTTGTGCTCTTATCTTTCTGCCTCCGCCGCCGCCTTTCTCCTACGTGTTCTGGATTCTATCACCACATACAGTACATATATTTATCCTCTAGTTATCTGTCACGTCATCTCTTCCTCTCTCTGTTAAATAGCCAAAAATCTCTTCTCTTCTTCTACTCAATAAACTTTTCAAAAAACCAAACCCAAGGAAAAAAAACCTATATTTCGGTGATGGAGGTCCCGGTTATTAACAGAATAAGCGATTTTGACGTGGGGATAAACTCGATAAACGACCCGTCGTTTTTATCTCTAGCTTTTGCCGTCTCCGGCGTCGGAAAGTTACATCACGCTTATAGTTTCTGGAAATGGGGCGCTTTCTTGCTAATTGCGTTTTTTGCTTCATTCATCACCACCTTAATTACTAGAATCAAGAGCTTAGTCCTTAGATTAAGAAATGTAGACGTCTCTCTACCTTCCCCAACTCTTCTCTATGGTTACGACAGCGACTCCGATTCCTCTTGCTCGTCAGACTCTTCCGACGACGAAGAAGACGAAGATTATGACGATGACAAAGAAGATGACTCGGTCAATGGAGATTTACGCGTTAAAATATCTGGTTATTACCAGGACAATGATGAGAAGGGTATAAATGGAAATACCCCCTGGATGCGGCGGTGCAGTAGTAGCTTCGGGGACCTGTTGTCCTGGCCAGATCTTGGTGGGCTTGGCTCAAGCGGAGTCGTGAAGCTATGGGACCATCTCGATATCAACAGAGAAAGAGGTCACCGTAATGCGGTGGCTTCATTCTTCGGAAAATGCAGAGCTTCTTCCTCGTTGTCGCCGGCGGTTTTATTAGCGGCGGAGAAGAAAGGATACGACGCCGTGGAAGTGAGTGCGTGGGATACACGCGCCGGCTTTGTGATGCCGGCATTGCTCGCGGAATGGACGCAGCCGGAGAGGTTACCAGGGAAGATCATAAAGGTCAATGCCGGTGACGTGGACAAGATATACGTCGGGGATGACGTCAACGGGGAGATCACGGTGGGAGACATGAGGATGTTTAACGGTGCTTTGACGGAATCAGACGTTGTTACAATGTTGAGATGTAGACGCCGTCATTGAGGCTGACGGTTGCCGTTGAGGAGATTTATTAATGACACAAATGATTGGCGTGGTCCGTTCGTCTAATAGAGACGAAAGATTCAACGCAAATGTAAATGACCAACAATTTTTTTATTTTTTATTGTAAATATTTTTGTGTGTCTTGTATTTTTATGTTTCTTTTTCTGGACGAAAAGGGAATGTTAAAAGTTATTTTCTTGCCTCATTAGAAACCACGGAAATATATAAAGAACTCGTAAGATAGAAGAACAAAATGGAGCGTACTCAACATCTTTTTTTTTTTTTCTCTCTAAAAAGTAGCCACAAAATAACTTAGAAGATAGAAACGTGTTTTTGGGTTGGAGATACATTAGGCAAAACTTATTGGCGTGAGAGAATTGACTTTTATCTCATCCTTTTGTTTTCGTAATTTGAGTTTGGAAGTCACCTTTGCAAATCCACGTGGTTTAGATTTCACGCAATCAAAAATTCTAGGCTAGTCGTTACTTGAATACACAATATTAAAAAAAAAAGATGTATAACCCAAAATTTGTAAATTCTATTATTATTCGGCAGAGAAAAACATTTGTGGTTTGGTGGTCAAACGGACATGAGTCAGCAGAATCCTTCCAGCAAGATACACGATCACTTATCAAAACGGACATGTTCACCTTCATATAAATTTTGTAGTATATGAATCCGAGTAGAAATTTATAATATTTGTATTTGTGAGTTGAATTGGATACTGTATTTTACTATTTGTATTTGTATTGCTTTGAATCATCACAAAATCCGAATTTTTATAAGAAAGTCAAAAATAAACGTAATCAAAACGGATGTAACGCATAATCTATCCTACTCTAAATATGGAAAAGACTGACATTTACCGACAAAAGAATGACAGGAGAAAGTTGGCCAACTTGAGTTTTTGAAAGGAGCCTCCAAATTCAACAACATCCCAAATTTGACTTCGGACCAATCATAGAATCGACAAGTGGGTGCGTCATGAATCATGATTGGATTTAGAATATCTCTTCTCATTATCACTTTTTCTTTTTCTTCTTGTAATGGTATATGCAAATTAGTTCGAAGATTAGTCGTCGAGTTTGAAATATTTGAACAGGTAATGTTCATTTTCATAATGATTTAAACATATAACCGCCTAGACTCATCATCAGTCAAATGATTTCGATAAACATTTCGGAAATGATATTCTTGTAGTATCTATAACTCGATACAATCAATTAAGTCCAAACATGAATCAGCAGTATCCCTCGTGTCGTGTCGTCCTTATTCTACACAGAACTTGTTTAATTAACTATGAATCTTTTTTTAATTTTACTCTTTTATTTGCAAGTTGCTCGCTATCTCTATCTTAATCTTCGGTGTCTAGCGAGACGATCATTATCAAGTTTTTTTTTATAATTAATCTTATGATCATTTACTATGATTTTATCCATTATGTTATATCCTAAAACCGGGTTATGAATATTTAAAGGAAACTAGAATCAAAAGACCTTTAAAGAGCAAACAAAACCAAAGGTCTCGTTCAGTGGTTCTAACGCTTTATTAATGGATGTCTCAAGAAGAGGATGCAAAGACAAAGATAAGCGTTGTGTGGTCAAATATTGACCCGAAGTCTTGATATTTTGTAGATCTGGATATCGAGAAACACAAGTCTGTAATCAGAACACCAATGAAGACTATCTTCTTCTTCCTCCTCTTTCTCATGGCGGAAGCCAGAAGCACGAACCAGACAGGTTGCCCAACATTCACCTGCGGAAACCTCGACTTCCACTTCCCTTTCTTTAGCACAGACATGCCGTCTCGATGCGGTCTGTTCAAGCTGAATTGCAGTGATCACGAGACTTCAGAGATACAGCTTGAGGAAAAAGGGAAATGGTATAAACTCAAGAGTGTCTCTCAAGCCAACACCATAACCATCACCGACCCAAGGCTTAACCAAAGCTTGGAAACAGGATCCTGCAGTGACTTCTCAAGCTTCTCTCTTCCAGATTCGCCATGGCTCGGCATGACCACTTTGTACAAATGCAACAACAGTAGGAATAGGAAGAATGGTTTCGCTTATGCGAATTGCGGAGGAGGAAGCAGCTTGTACTACTCAAAATTGGGAGATGGTCACGATGAAACAGGGTGTTCAGCTATCAAGACTCCAGAGAGCTGGGTGATTCCAAGAAACAAGAACCATTCTAATGTAAATGCTACCTTCTCTCTCCATATAAACCTGCCTCAAGGCTGCAGTCGCTGCCATCGCCAAGGCGGAGAATGTAAGATGCCCAATGACAAGTTTCGCTGCGTTGGAGCAACCAAAGGTATGAACACAATGAACCATGAATGATGAATGAAATTGTTGTTTTTAAGTGACAAATACTATGCAAATGGGCTTGTCAAACGTCAAACGTAGAACGTCAAACGTCAAACGTCAAACGTCAAACGTGGTACGGTTTTTTATTGGGCTTAGGAGAGGAACCCTTTTGTAAGTGGGATAAGGAATCGGGTTTTTGGAGCTTATAAATACAACGTCTTAGGGTTTGTAAATATCATTCACACGATTAATAAAGAAACCCTAAACAGGTGTTTGCCTCAATCAACGTTTCTCTCTAGTTTTTCGACGTTCTTCTTGTACGATTTGCTCTATATTCACAACAAGTGGTATCAGAGCTCAAGGTTTGCGAAAATCTAAGCGATGACCAAAGGGAGTTCTCTCAAGTTCGACATTCCACGTTTCGATGGGAAGGGGAACTTTGGTATGTGGCAAGGGCGAGTCAATGATCTGCTGACACAGCAGGGGATGAAGAAGGCGCTGTTGGAGACGAAACCGGATAAGATCGAGCAGGATGAGTGGGACGATATGCAGGATCAAGCTGTTTCAACGATTCGTCTTTGTCTCTCTGACAATATTACCAATCAAGTAATGAGCATCACAACTTGCAAGGCGATGTGGGATAAGTTAGAGAAGATGTACATGTCGAAGTCGTTATCCATCAAGATGTATCTGAAACAGAAGTTGTATGGGTTGAAGATGTCAGATTCTGGAGATCTTATTGTTCATGTTAACAACTTCAACCAAATCATCAGAGATCTTGAGCGTGTGGATGTGAAGATTGGGGACGAGGATAAAGCCATGATCTTGCTGTGTTCGCAGCCTCCTTAGTATGAGACGTTATTGACAGCTCTCACAATCGATAAAACGACTATAGGGTTGGAGACAATTTGTTATTCGCTGCAATCTCATTATGAACGGCGACAGAACACTATTGTGGTTGACAAATCTCAGGGTGATGGATTGTATGTGAGTTACAATTCACAGAGGGTAAGACAGGAAAAGAAGCAGTATGGTAATAACAGGGACAAATCGAAGTCTAAACCTGGGAAGAATTCGATGTGCTTTTGTTGTGGCAAGAAGGGTCACTACAGGCGAGATTGTCCAAACAAGAAGCAGAACGCAGGAGGGTCAGGTTCTGCAAACGTGGTTCAGAAGGAAGATTCAGAAGAAGACACTGTGAACGATTTGCTCGCTGTGACATCAGGTTGTCACACAGATTCTTATATTCTAGATACAGGTGCATCATTTCATATGACTCCTCACAAAGAATGGTTTGAGACGTACAAAACTGGGAACATGGGTTCTGTTCAGTTGGCAAACGACATGGCATGTGGTGTTGTTGGTACTGGAGAGATCAAGTTTCGCATGCACGATGGCATCATCAGAACATTGACTGATGTTAGGCATGTCCAAGCGGTGAAGAAGAATCTAATCTCCTTGGGTACACTTCATAAAAATAGATTCAAACTCAGCGGTAGTGAAGATGAAGACGTTTTGAAGGTTAGTAAAGGAGCTATGGTTGTGATAAAGGAAAAGATGACAGTTGGGAACGTTTACAAGATGTTAGGGAGCGTGGTTGTAGGTGGAGTTGCAGCTGCGGTGTCAGAATCTGAGAGCACAACTCTGTGGCATATGTGTATGGGGCACATAGGAGAGCATGGCTTAACAGAACTCCATAAAAGGGGTCTTCTGGACGGGTTGAAGAACTGTAAGATGGATTTTTGCAAATTCTGCGTGATGGGTAAGCAGTCCAAAGTTTCTTTCAAGACTGGACAGCACACGACAAATGGTCTTTTAGACTATGTCCATTCTGATGTGTGGGGTCCAACTCGGGAACAGTCATTGGGAGAATATAGGTATTTCGTCATCTTCATTGATGACTTCTCCAGGAAGGTTTGAGTGTACTTCTTGAAGCAAAAATCTGAAGTGTTTGCTAACTTCAAGGTTTGGAAGGCTGAAGTAGAAAACAAGGTGGAGAGGAAGGTGAAGTATATGAGATCAGATAATGGCACAGAGTATACTGATGGGGAGTTTCAGAAGTTTTGTGAGGAGCATGGCATTCAAAGACACTTCACTGTCAGGAAAACACCACAACAAAACGGGGTCAGTGAAAGGATGAATCGTACGATTGCTGAAAAAGCAAGGTGTTTGAGGTTGAATGCAGGGCTTCCAAAGCAGTTCTGGGCAGAGGCAGTAAACATGGCAGTCTATCTCATCAATAGATCGCCAAGGAGTTCTCTAGAGGGAAAGGTGTCTGAAGAAGTATGGACTGGGATAGATATTGATATGTCAAACTTGAAGATATTTTGGATGTTCAGCTTACATGCTAGTTCCAAGTGACGAAAGATCAAAGCTGGATTCAAAATCTAAGAAGTGTATATTTCTGGGTTTTGGAAAAGGCGTGAAAGGCTTCAAGTTGTATGATCATGAGGCTAAGAAGAGGGTGTTCAGTCGAGATGTGGTTTTAGATGAGCAGTATATGGTGCAACAGGCGAGGTCAGAATGAATGCTTGTGACCATTGAGACTGAAACGAATTCTGGTACAACACAGGAGGAGTTTAGTAAGACTAGACCAGCAACAGAAGGTGATGAGCAACCTATTCAGGTGGAGCAGGAGGGTCAGCAGAGGAGGGCAGAGGAGAGTTTGGCACTTCACAGACCACATCGTATCATAAAGCCACCAGAAAGATTAGGGTTTGAAGACATGGCTAGTTATGCTCTTGTGGTTGGCTCAGATGATCCAGCAAACTTTCGGGAGGCTATTACGAGCCTGGAGAAATATGAGTGGATTAGTGCCATGACAAAGGAAAATGAGAGCCTTGACAAGAATCAAACGTGGGATCTAACGCCTTTACCAAAAATCAAGAAGACGATAGGATGCAAGTGAGTTTTCAAGGTAAAACCAGGAATGTCTGAGAAGGAACCAGTAAAGTACAAGGCGAGGTTGGTAGCAAAGGGTTACTCACAAAGGAAAGAGGTTGATTATGACGAGATTTTCTCTCATGTGGTTAGGCACATTTCCATTAGAGATGTGATGGGTTTGGTAGCGAGCTGGGATTTTCATCTTGAACATATGGATGTCAAGACAGCATTTCTTCACGGTGATCTGGATGAAGAGATCTATATGGAGCAACCAGAAAGGTTTGTGAAACCAGGTGAGGAGAAGCTTGTGTGCAGACTGAATAAGTCACTGTACGGGTTGAAGCAAGCTCCTAGGTAGTGGTACAAACGTTTTGACTCCTACATGGTGAAGATTGGCTACACGAATTGTGAGTATGATTGCTGCGTCTATGTAAGGTGTCTGGATGGTCATTCTCTCATATTCCTACTACTTTATGTTGATGATATGCTCATTACTGCGAGAAATATGGAGGATGTTGATAAGCTGAAAGGGTTATTGAAGAAAGAGTTCGATATGAAGGATCTTACTGCTGCAAAGAAGATTCTTGGGATGGAAATTCGCAGGGAAAGAAACTCTAAGAGATTATGGCTTTCTCATAAGAGTTATATTCAGAAGATTGTAGAAAGGTTTGACATGTCAAATGCAAAATCAGTTTCTACACCTTTGGCGATGCACATTTCACTTTCAGCGATGCAATGTCCTAAATCTGATGAAGAGATCAGAGGTATGTCACAAGTTCCTTATGCAAGTGCAGTTGGTTGTTTGATATATGCTATGGTTTTCACTATACCAGATTTAGCACAGGCAGTTAGTCAAGTTATCAAGTACATGTCTAATCCTGGGAGAGATCATTGGAACGCTGTTAAATGGATCTTCAGGTATTTGAAAGGTACAAGCGATCTTGGGCTTATGTTTGGTGGTCAAGAGTGTGGTTCAGTTGTGGGATATGTTGATTCAGATTATGCTGGTGATCTAGACAACATAAGGTCTACTACAGGGTACGTATTTACTCTTGCATCTGTGTTGCAGTCTGTTGTTGCAGTCTGTTGTTGCAATGTCTACCACGGAAGCTGAGTATATGGCAATGGGAGAAGCAGCCAAGGAAGCACTTTGGGTTAAAAGATTTATGATAGAGTTGGGTGTTGATCAAGGTGGAGTCCAGCTATACAGCGACAGTCAGAGTGCACTGTCTCTGGCTAGGAATCATGTATATCATGCAAGGACGAGGCACATTCATGTCAGATTTCATAAGATCAAGGAGCTGTCTGCATCTGGAGAAGTCTTGTTGGATAAGGTGCACACGTCGGAAAATGCAGCTGATATGTTAACCAAGCCCGTTACTGTGGAGAAGTTCAAGCACTGCTTGGATTTGCTCCATGTCTTCCAGTGTTAGAGGAAGAAGCAGAAGCCCACAGGAGATTATTCGTCAAGGTGGAGATTGTTGTTTATAAGTGACAAATAATATGCAAATGGGCTTGTTAAATGTGAAACGTAGAACGTCAAACGTGGTACGGTTTCTTATTGGGCTTAGGAGAGGAACCCTTTTGTAAGTGGGATAAGGAATCAGGTTTTTGGGGCTTATAAATACAAGTTCTTAGGGTTTGTAAATATCATTCACACGATTAATAAAGAAACCCTAAACATGTGTTTGCCTCAATCAACGTTTCTCTCTAGTTTTTCGACGTTCTTTTTGTACGATTTGCTCTATATTCACTAACGGAAACATTTGGAGGTGACAATAATTCAATTTCCCTCTTCTTTGTTGCAGATCAAAAATACTACCAAGCAGAGAAGTTAAAGCTAGGATTAGGTAAAAAGAGAGAGATGTTCTGTTTTGCTCCTTTAGTTTCATCTTTCTCCATGAAATACCCAAATTTGAATCAATTTTCTCTCTAAATTTTCCAGGAATCGGAGGATCTCTCATCTTGATAATCATTATTGTGGTCGCGATGATAGTAAGAGAAAAGAATGCAAGAAAGAGTGATTGGAATGGCGAGAACATTGAAGCGGTTGTAATTTTGAAACGATATAGTTATGCAAAAGTCAAGAAGATGACAAACTCATTTGCGCATGTTCTCGGGAGAGGAGGATTTGGAACTGTTTACAATGGAAAGTTACCTGATGGAGGCCTAGATGTTGCAGTGAAGATCTTGAAGGAGGGAAAGGGAAATGGAGAAGAGTTCATCAATGAAATAGGTAGCATGAGTAGAACATCTCATGTAAATATTGTTTCTCTTCTTGGATTCTGCTATGAAAGGAATAAGATAGCTATAATATATGAGTTCATGCCGAATGGATCCATTGACAGGTTTATTTCCGAGAATATGTCAACGAAGATGGAGTGGGAAATGTTATATGACATTGACGTAGGTGTCTCACGGCCTAGAGTATTTGCACAATCGTTGTGTATCAAGGATTGTGCATTTCGATATAAAACCGCAAAACATACTCATGGACAAAGATCTTTGTCCCAAGATTTCAGATTTCGGTCTTGCTAAGCTCTGCAAAAATAAAGAGAGCATCATGTCAATGCTAGACGCGAGAGGGACCGTAGGATACATTGCCCCTAAAGTGTTTTCCAGAAACTTTGGAGGAGTTTCACATAAATCAGATGTGTATAGTTATGGGATGGTGGTCCTTGAGATGATTGGAGCAAAGAATATAGAAAAAGTTGAAAATTCTGGATCCAACAATAGTTCAATGTACTTTCCAGATTGGATCTATAAGGATTTTGAGAGGGGAGAAATCATGAGGATTTTCGGAGATCAGATAACCGAAGAAGAAGAGAAAATTGCAAAGAAAATGGTTTTGGTTGGTCTATGGTGTATTCAGACAAATCCATCTGAACGTCCACCAATGATCAAAGTCATTGAAATGTTAGAGGGGAATCTAGAGGCTCTCCAGGTTCCACCTAAACCTCTCTTTTGTTTACCCACGGTAACGGTTCCAGAAACTCTTGAAAACAGTCATGAGACTTCAAGCCCCTCTAACCCAAGACAGTTTGAAAGACGTACTCTCTCGGCTCGTGAAGATACTTTACTTCATTTCCAAAGAAGTGGTTCAATTAACTGTTGAAGAGAGTCAACATAGTTCAAGATCTTGAGGTACTCTTATCGGTTGTTTTTATGGAATTTAGATAAGATTGTGTTGGTTCAATGCTATGAGATGATGTTTCTTGATGCAGACAATATCTAGTTGTTTTCCTGGGAAACGGTACAATAAACTTTGGTAAAGAGCAATGTGAATTTAAGCTCCTCAAAACTAAGCTTGCAAGAGGTGGGTTTTGTTTCGTGTAAGTTAAGATCTCAAGTTGATAAGGAGTTGCTGAATGATACTCGAACACGTACTTATGTTTCTTGATAAAATGTTATATTCAACTGTTTTTTCGTAGCTTTTGCACCAAATATATTGTTCAAGTAACAAGACTCACATATGAACATATTTAGCGTGTTCTTTTGGTTATGATGACTGAAGAAGTAACAAGACTCACATATGACCTTAGATGGTGGCTCTAATTGGGCGTTGTTTTCAAGAATGTATCGAATAAGATAATTTAAAATGAATGGAATAATGATAGCTAGATGAATAAAATGAATAGGATATTGAAGATGAATAGTAAATGTTTAGAAGAATAGAGAGAAATAAAAAAAAAAAAAATTAATGAAAACAAATTATATAAATATTAAAATATTTTTTTATTAAAACAACTAATATTTATTAAGGTTATATTGATATAATATATTTCATACAAATTATATGTTTTTTATTCATTCCTATCTATTCTTCTATAGTTATATTCATCAACGTCAGCTAGAGAAAATGAAGGTTAGTTTTTTTAACTTTTTTATTGTTTTTCAATTTAATTTTGTTTATTATATAGTTTTATATCAGTTAAGGATATTAAGATAAATCAGAATCGTTTGGATTTTAAAAAAGGAAAAGTTTTTTTTTTTTCTAATTAGAAAAGAAAAACGTGATGAAGGTTTGAAGTTCAAACTTCAAACTTTGAACCATTCACAGGAAAGCAAAAAGAAAAATCTTATACCACTACACGATCGTACCTAAAAAAAATTGGATTCTCCCCAGTGCCGGGCCTGCTCATGCGGAACACGATCCGATCACCTCGTTCGATTACACACACAAGAAGACGGTCGGTGTTGAGGTATTTAAAAAGATCTAAAACTCCTAGGAGCTCTGTAATCTCTTGGATTCCTAATGTATAATTATAAGCTGTTTAAGCTTTTAAATTAATGATAAATGTCTGCCGACCAAAAAAAAAAAAAAAAACAAACCAAAAGCTAAGTAAGATAATGGTTTTTGTTAATTATCAGATAAGACAAAGCCACTTTGAAAAAACTATTTTAATTTTTAGCAACTAAAGTCATTGCACGAGACTAAAGATGCAGAGGAACAGTTACAAAGACCAAACACTGGCAAGAGACAGCACAAAACAAAACACATGCAGAACTGTAGAAAGTCCATATCAAACGAAACATAGATTGGTTTTACACAATCAAATTAAACAAAGCCGAAACTGCGAACCACAACCTTGACGGGGAGGAGGGAGATGAGCCTGATCTGATTGGGGATACATAAAACTGACATGTCCTGTAACTCATGTATGGTATTTGAAACGTCTTCCTAGTTATATTGCGAATCTTTTAGATAGCGCTACTGGACAGGGCTCAGGCTCGAATAGAAGAATCGTCCTTACTGAACTTGGCTTCTCATCTATCTCTAAAAGGAAACGACGAGGCTAAGAAAAATCTTGGTTGATGCGAGCCAGCAACATGAAGAAGAAGATGAGAGAAGACGGCTGTGTAACCTGTGTTTACAACCAGCAGGTGTTGGACTGGCTATGTGGCCGTCTCCCCTCGGTTTCGATTTCCGCTGGCCACACAACCATGTTATTAAAGCGAAGTTTTAGGTTTGCATGAAAAGAATGCTGGACAAAGGGGATTAGTCTGAGCCTTTCCATGGGTCTGGGATTACCCGCAGATTTCAAAAAAAAAAAACCTGTGTTTAGTTTTTCTTTTACTTTTTTTGTTAACCTGTTTGCCGTTTTTAGCCAAAAAAAACATGTTTCCCGTTTCCTTAATTGTTTTTCTATGTCTAATAATGTTTGTTACACTTTGAGGCAGCTTCAATCATGACATCAGGTATATCTCGTCTTGATTCTGTGTTGCTCCGGCTAAGTTTTCAGACACCGAAATTTTGTTTTTAACAATCTCAAGTCTCGAAAATAATTGATCGATCAACTTATCAGCCACAAGCAGATTGGCCCAAGGATCAACTATGTATGCACGTCTAAACATTTACTCCTATATAAGAAGATAGAAAAAAAAAAAAGATACAATAATATGTTACGAAAAGAAAAAAAATCACGCTGTCCCTTTGTATTTTACTATTTGTATTGCTTTGGATCATCACAAAATACGAATTTATATAAGAAAATCAAAACTAAACGTAACCAAAACGGATGTAGCGGATCCAAAAAAGTTTTGTGTGGGGCACAAATTTTTTTTTTAAATATAATAAAACATATTTAATATAATAATTACGCAATATATTTCAAAAAATAGATTCTAAAATATATATTAAAACCAAATCATATGAAAACATAATTTACTAAATAATGTTTTTATCAATTTATTAGAACGTAGATTATATGATTTGCTTTAATGATTTTGAATTAAAAAATTTAAAAAATATAATTGCAAATGAAAATAAGAAAGAACATGTATAATATCTTATTATATAAAGTTGGGTCTCTCAACGAGTGTGACACATATGATAATTATCAGTCACGAGATCGTGACATTTGTCACGATTAATTTAGATATTCACATGTGTCAAGTTAATAAAAAAAAATAACTAAAAAAGAAAGTTATAATAAAGGAATTAAGTAAATATTTAAAAAATTAAAACTAAAAAATGCAATCTTAAAAAAAGAAAAAACAAGAATAAGTAAAAAAAACTTAAATGAATTAAGTTATAATAAATGAATTGAAGTAAATATTAAAAAAAGTTAAACTAAAAAAAAACAATCTCAAAAAATAAAAAAAACAAGAATAAGTAAGGAAAACTTATAATAAAAGAAAATGACAAAAGGAAACTTAAAAGTTTATAATCTACATAATCCACAACCAAAATTAAAAAAAGAAAATTATAAATATACTCTAAACTTAAAAAAAAAATTATTAATATAAGAATAAGTAAAGAAAACTTATAATAAAGGAAAGTGACAAAAAGAAACTTAAAAGTTTATAATCTACAACCACGGCCAAACTTAAAAAAAAGAAAATTATAAATATATATACTATAAACTTAAAAAGAAATTATTACCAAACTAAAAGTTTATAATCCTTTTCATTACGACAAAAAGAAACTTAAAAAATGAAAATTATTAATATACAACCACGACCAAACTCTATATAATAATCTACACCTTTCTAAAGTTTTTAAAAATAAATAAAAGCGAAAAAAACATTTTTTAAAAAAAGAAAAAACATATTTCAGTTTAGAATTAGTAAATTTTTTATTATATAAAACTGGATGTTTCAAAGTTGCTAATTCACCTGATCGCGACACGTGTCAAGTCAAAGTTGGAAAAATTTAAAATCGATTAATAAAAAACTTAAAAATTCTGATTCATAATTTTAAAAGATAAATTTACTAAAAAATAAAATTAAAATTTTCCTAAAAGGCAAGATTAATATAGTAAGGAAAAAACATTTCTTAGTTTTCCATTTAGATTAAGAAAATTAATCATAAAGAAAAAGAATTCTAATTTCTCACCTCTATATAAACCATAACTTGGAAGTATATTAATTACACCCAAAAAAAATAATTTTCACGGGTGATCTAATTTTGTTTTCCATTTTATTGTCTTTAATTGTTTTCATGGGTTATAAAATATTAAATTACAAATCCACATATATGCGTGTACTTGTCTAGTAAATGTATCAAAAGGGAAAGAAGTATATCATCAACCAAGTATAAAGAAGGATAAATATATTTGAAAGACGACACAAAAAGGAAAGAGAGGAAAATATGGAATATAGTATAGAAAAAAACACGAAACGTGGCAAATAAAAAAAAATCATACGAAAAAAATTAATAAAAAAGAGAGCAGAGAGCATCGAACTCTTTACTTTAAGAACTAATAGGAGAATTCATAGCCAACTGAACTGAAGAATCAATACACATAGTTAATTAAAGTTTTTTTAAAATCAGTATGGGGTACGTGCCCCACCTTCCCTGACCAAATCCGCCCCTGGATGTAACGCATAATCTATCCTAGGGCTGGGCGTTTGAACCGGACCCGAACCCATACCCAAACCCGAACTGAAATACCCGTACCCAAACCCGATTTGAAATATTAAAATACCCGATCAGATCTCATCTCCAAGTAGTTCGGATATCGGGTCGGGTTCAAATAATACCCGATATCCGAAGTTAAACCCAAAGTATCCGAAGTCAAGGTCAATCCTTTGTAAAGTCGATGGTTTTTTTTTTAAATATACTTGCAGGTTCATCTTCTGGAGCCCATACCCTAAAATAGAATAAAGAAATACATAAAAAAATACATAAAGAAAGACATAAAAACAAGAGTGTATGGGGCCTGTTCGTTGATCAGAAGAAAGCAGGAAGCATGTGAGAGATTAAACAATAGAGTATGGGCGCCTGTTTATTGAATTTTTGAATTTTTTGCAATTTCGGACTTGTTTATTGAATTTTATGCAATTTGGGACTCGAGCTTGTCTCTCTCCTCGTCGTTTGGGCTCGGGTGGACCATATTCATCGATGAAGAAGAAGAAGAAGAAGAAACGACGGTGGGGCCTGCAACGTAGGAACAAAATCCATGGACACGACATCACAGACGCAAGAAGCTTCACCGGATCTTGTCCCCTCCACCTTAGTTCCACCGCCGAATCGCCACATCTTCGCCGAAGACCTAGACCTGCAACCAATAAAGCAAACATAAAAGAAAACGAGCCCTCTCACGACGCCGGCAAGAGCCGCCGGACGCCGGAGAGGCAAAAGGAGGCGGAAAACTCGAGAGGGTTAGAGAGAGGGGAGAGAGATAGAAGAGGGGAGAGAGATAGAAGAGAGGAGAGATAGAAAAATGCATTAGTTTTTTTTTAGATCGGTTATACCCGAACCCGAACCGAACCCGATCCGAAATTTTGAAATATCCGAACGGGTCCAGCGAGCCTAAACCAAAATATCCAATCCGAACCCAAAGTTTGACCCGAACGCCCACCCCTAATCTATCCTGCTCTAAATATGGAAGACTGAAAATTACCGACAAAAGAATGGCAAGAGAGAGTTGGCCAACTTGAATTTTTGAAAGGAGCCTCCAAATTCAATATCCCAAAATTGACTTATTCGGACCAATCATAGAACCGACAAGTGGGTGCGTCATGAATCATGATCACATATACTATTGGATTTAGAATATCTCTTCTCATAATCACTTTTTCTTTTCTTCTTCTAATGGTATATGCAAATTAGTTCGAAGATTAGTCGTCGAGTTTGAAATATTTGCACAGGTATTGTTCATTTTCATTAACCGCCTAGACTCATCATCAGTGAAATGATTTAGATATACATTTCGGAAATGATATTCTTGTAGTATCTATAACTCGATACAATTAAATTAGTTCAAACATGAATATGCAGTAGCCCTCGTGTTTCACTAACTATTAAACTTACTATTTTATTTGCAAGTTGCTCGCCATCTCTATCTTAATAAATTTTTCATGATCAAACTCTTCTCTTCTTTGGTGTCTAGCGAGACATCATTATCAAGTTTATTTTTTTATTTTTAATTAATCTTATGATCATTTTCTATGACTTTTATGCATTATGTAGTATCCTAAAACCGGATATGAATATTTAAAGGAAACTAGAATCTTTAGACCTTTAGAGAGCAAACAAAACCAAAGGTCTCTCGCTCAGTGGTTCTAACCTTTAATAATGGAACACTGAAGACTCAAGATGAGGCAAAGACAAAGATAAGCGTTGTGTGGTCAAATCTTGAAGATGCAAGGTAAACGCATTTCTATTGAATTGAAAGTTTCCAATTCCACCAGAGTCTCCGGTCAAAATCAATCTCATACGTTATTTTTGTTTTTCCAATAAAGCAGCAAGCTTCAACGACTATTGCACAATTTTTAAAGCTGCCCCAACAAATCTTCGTCTTCTTCTCTTGTAACGAACCAAAACCTCAAAATCCGTGGACTCTTCTTCCTCTATAGCTCTGTCTGAATTCCCAAAAAAGTCAACTTTTCTATCGCAATACCATAACAAGGACCATACGCAAAAAGGGTGGGAGACTTGTGTCTCTTCAAAAATGGAACCAAAGTCTTGATATTTTGTAGATCTGGATATCGAGAAACACGTCTGTAATCAGAACACCAATGAAGACTATCTCTGTGTTGGCCTTCTTCTTCCTCCTCCTTCTCATGGTAGAAGCCAGGAGCGAGAACCGGACAGGTTGTGACCCATTCAACTGCGGACACCTCGACTTTAAGTTCCCTTTCTTCAGCACAGCCATGCCGTCTCGATGCGGTCTGTTCAAGCTGAATTGCAGTGATCACGAGCCTTCAGAGATACAGCTTGAGGAAAACGGGCAGTGGTATAAAGTCAAGAGCGTCTCTCAAGCCAACACCATAACCATCACCGACCCAAGGCTTAACCAAAGCTTGGAAACAGGATCCTGCAGTGACTTGTCAAGCTTCTCTCTTCCAGATTCGCCATGGCTCGGCATGACCACTTTGTACAAATGCAACAACAGTAGGAATAGGAAGAATGGTTTCGCTTATGCGAATTGCGGAGGAGGAAGCAGCTTGTACTACTCAAAATTGGGAGATGGTCATGATGAAACAGGGTGTTCAGCTATCAAGACTCCAGAGAGCTGGGTGATTCCAAGAAACAAGAACCATTCTAATGTAAATGCTACCTTCTCTCTCCATATAAACCTGCCTCAAGGCTGCGGTCGCTGCCATCGCCAAGGCGGAGAATGTAAGATGCCCAATGACAAGTTTCGCTGCGTTGGAGCAACCAAAGGTATGAACACAATGAACCATGAATGATGAATGAAACATTTGGAGGTGACAATAATTCAATTTCCCTCTTCTTTGTTACAGATAAAAAAAACTACCAAGAAGGGAAGTTAAGGCTAGGATTAGGTAACAAGAGAGAGATGTTCTGTTTTGCTCCTTTAGTTTCATCTTTCTCCATGAAATACCCAAATTTGAATCAATTTTCTCTCTAAATTTTCCAGGAATCGGAGGATCTCTCATCTTGATAATCACCTTGGTGGCACTCTTTATCATCATCCATAGGATTTTCAGAAGGAAAACTGGTTCGGACCTCATCTCTAGAGACAACTCGAAATCTGACGTCGAGTTTAGCCATGTCTTCTTTAAGATACCAATCTTCTCATATAAAGAACTTCAAGTAGCCACAAACAATTTCAGTAAAGACAGGTTACTAGGAGATGGAGGCTTTGGCACTGTGTACTATGGTAAGATGATCAGTGCACTAGCAATTATGGAAAAATGAGATCTCTCTGATAAGCTATGTTTTCTTACCTTTTGATCTCAGGAAAAGTGCGTGACGGGCGAGAAGTCGCAGTGAAGCGTCTCTATGAACACAATTACAGAAGACTAGAGCAATTCATGAACGAGATAGAAATCCTCACACGTCTCCATCATAAGAATCTAGTCTCCCTCTACGGATGCACTTCACGCCGCAGCCAAGAGCTTCTCCTTGTCTACGAGTTTGTTCCAAACGGCACAGTTGCAGATCATCTCTATGGTGAAAACCCAACAAACCAAGGTTTTTTAATGTGGTCAATGCGCATGAGCATCGCCATAGAAACAGCTAGTGCTTTGGCTTACCTTCACGCTTCAGATATCATACACCGCGATGTCAAGACTACAAACATTCTCCTCGATGGGAATTTCGGAGTTAAAGTTGCGGATTTCGGGCTATCGAGGTTGTTCCCGAGTGATGTAACTCATGTTTCAACTGCTCCTCAGGGTACTCCGGGATATGTGGATCCTGAGTATCATCGGTGCTATCATCTAACGGACAAGAGTGATGTATACAGCTTTGGAGTGGTTCTTGTTGAGCTGATTTCGTCCAAGCCTGCTGTTGATATAAGCAGATGCAAGAGTGAGATCAATCTATCAAGCTTAGCTATAAACAAGATACAGAACCACGCGACACACGAGCTGATTGATCAGAGTCTTGGATACGGAACGAATGAAGGAGTTAGAAAAATGACTACAATGGTGGCAGAGTTGGCTTTTCAGTGCTTGCAGCAAGACAATACAATGAGACCGACAATGGAACAAGTTGTGCAAGAGCTAAAGGGAATCCAGAGTGAGGAGCAAAAATGTCAATACTACAATCACAAAGAAGAGACAATAACTCCGCATCCTTCGCCACCGGATTGGGGAGAGGCTTCGCTAATAAAGAATATGAAATTCCCACGTTCACCGATATCTGTGACTGACCAATGGACCAGTAAATCAACCACACCGAATACCAGTGCCTACGACTGCTAAGACCCCATCAGGTATTGGTTTCTTCTCATTTGTCAATGGAAAGATAGTGACATAGCTTGCACTACCAATCACCAATTTTCAATTTTATCATACTCAACATATGTAACTGTATGTAATATTGACTCAAAGGTACTAAACAAAAAAACAAAAAAAATTGACTCAAAGGGTTTGCTTAACTAAGATCACTCATACATTCACAGCTCCGCTATGATCTCAATAGTATCTACTGGTTTCAGGCCTATCCATCTTGTTAATCACTGAGTCTAATATCAGAAACAAATGGCTTCCATTAGTTCTCTCATTGTTCCTTCAACAAGTGCTAAGAGCTTAACCCGGAGAAGAAGATTCTATTAGCTTGTGGTAGGTGAAACGCCAATATTGAGAAAGGAAATAAATCATCTTCCTTTAAAGCAGCCTCCATCACTAAGGTCCACAAAATTCCATCCAAAGCATCTAATTTTGAAATACTGAAATCACGTCCAGATATGCAATTTGAACACAGAGTGTGAGACGGAGGGACTTCAACTATAAGAGTCTGAGAAGACCTAAACGAATGTGATCTTCAACTATTCGCTGATCATCAAAAAGGCCAAAAAGTATGTATTGATAGGTTACACATTTGTTAGAACGAGAAGTAAAAAGGTTACAACTTGATCACCGCAATGGAAAAAAATCACTTAATTGGAACATGGCTTTAGAAGAAAAGAAAATCTATGAAGCATGTCTCGAGTCTGGAAAGGGGATAGGGGAAGTGTTGATCTTATTTGCTTCCGAGAGGGATAGGGGAAGTGTTGATCTTATTAGATTGAGTTTGTGATTCTCTCAAACCCGAATCGTTCTCTTCTTCTTCTCCTCCTCGTCGACTAACTAAACTCTTTCTTTCTTCTTCTCTTTTGTGATCGTCCGTCTCTGGTGGCACAACTTGTCGGAAAAATCTAAGCATCATCTCATAGGTTGTAAATGTAATAACTGCTGATGGAGTTGTCCTCAGTAGGTTAGTGGCACATCCACGGTACATTCCAGGAATCCCTTCGCTTCTAAACACCTTCTTGATGCAATCAACGACTCCCGAATACTTGGTCTCAGCATTTCTCATTTGCCCTTGTTCTTGAAGCTTGGCTCTAATAACCTGTGCATGTAACATAAGCCCATTTTAGTGTCGGATCAGTTAGTTATGAGCCTAAGAGTGAGGTAGAGAGAGGAAGAGGAGAGAGACCTCGTGTGGGTAAGTCAAAACAGAGGCAAGTACTTTCGCGACTGAAGAGGCAATAGCAACATTCCCAGGACTCAGATTCTCGACGGATGTATTATCTGAGAACTTCAACTAGCTATGATCAGAAACTAGTTGGGAGTTGGGAAATCATGTTTAGTGGAGAAATTATGTTTTACCCATGTTTGCCATGTATAGCTTAATCTTTTCATAGGCTGGAAACTGGATCGCGACATGGCTTATTCCCGCCAAAGAAGGCAAAATGCCACTGTTCCAACACAGGAAAATATAACCGAGATATCCAAAGTTTAACATAAGCACGAAATGTCACAAGAAAAAGCTGTTCAAAATCACTGAATTTTCAGTTTCATGTAAGATACTTACCTGTACAGCCCTCGCAATCCTTCTTCATGACAAATCCTACTGAAAGCAGACATTACGCTTTTGTAAGGTACCACATCCGGCCTAATTCCTTGCGTCTGAGAAAAGTGGAAGAGAAGAAAATGAAAACAAAAAAAATCCAGAATGCATAGTAATGCTGAAACCAAAGAAAACAGGGAAAAACTAACCATTAATCTTGTCTTTACAACCCAAAGTGGGTTAGTTGCAATAGATGTGGCAGCTCCAGCACCAGCAGCAGCTACCATGTTGGCCCCAATACTAAGCTTGCCATCTATCAAGAAAACATGAACAATTGAAAGATAGAAAAAAGACTTTGGTCAGAAAACGAATTAAGCAACTGGACTGCAATAGTTGAGCAGAGATATCTGACACACAAGCAAAAACAAAACACAAAAAGATTTGTAATTTGCAAACTATGAGAACCAACCATTTGACTGCAGGACATCCTTTAGCTTTCCATAGACTGAGAAGTAGACCTGCGCGTGATACCAGGATATCAATTACAAGGAAAGACATAACAGATCTCTTGAAGAAACAAAGCTCGGCAGAGAAAAGTGGTGCTTACAGCCCAATTTGGGAGGAGAGCTATGATGGTTGGTGAAAGCCCTCGATACATTCCCCTAAAACCTTCATTCTTTACTATATTCTGTAGACTTGTAATGATCACACTACCTGATATTTCAACAGATGTAGCTTGTTAACTAAAGGCATAGCTCCAGAGAGAGAGAGAGTGTGTCTTGATCAAACATACAACAACTTCATATCATCACATAAGATCTACAGCTACATCTACCAGTGACATTCTTAAGCAAATTAAGCTCAGCTAGGCGAAGAATTTGTAGCAAGTACCTCTTTTTCCCGAGGTTGGAGTTTCCGGGAGACCAAGAACCTGTAACCTTGTTTTGATCACATCTAATGGGCAAACGAAAGTCGCCGCGATTGCCCCTGGAAAGTTTCCCAAATCAAATCAACCAACAAGAACCCAACCCACCTACGCGACTCAAGAGAATAAGATAATCAAACTGACCTGCGGTAGCTCCGGCGCCGGCGTTGCATGCGGCCTCTCTAATGCTCCGGTAATCCACCAATTGATAAGTTCCCGTGTTCCCGTGTTCAATCATCTCCGCAGGATCCGCAGGATTGATTAAACCCTAAAATAAATCTCTCGAGTGTGAAAAAATTCCCAGGAATCTATCTCAAGATCGAATACGAGATCCACCAATTGATAAGTTCGCTCGCGTGATTCGAAGATTATATACAGTTCCCGTCGTTCTTGACATTGACCCGACCCGCAGAAAATTGAAATTGTCGAGGAGGAACGTGTGGGAGGGTAAAGGAAGAGACTTTGCGCGTCTCCTACACAGGTCGCGTACAATTTAGGCGTCCAAGTCTAGCCACAAAGAACGGGTCGATTTTTCTTATAATCTTGAGAAAAAAAAAAGAAAAAATCTGATAGATTGATTCCGCAGAGAAAAAGTGTTTTGGTTTGAGATGACGTCACACATCAACAACACACAGCCCAAGAAGAAAGTTGAACACTTTCGCCTCTGCTAAATTTGTTGTCACCAAGGAGAATTTTCACTCTTCCTTGTTTATACCGTAAAAAAAAAAAAAAAAATATGGATTTACTAAAAATAAACTTTTGAAACTATTTAAGGTAATAAGAAAATGTAAAAAAAAACAAAATAAAAATTGGACAGTCACTTTATCAAAACATAGTTTGTATTCTACCACTTTACAAAAACTATAAAAATAAATAACATTTCATGTACTATACACGCGTTGACTTTTAATTTGTACATATGTATAGTACTGCGCGCATCAACGATATATAATATACCGACCAATAACAAGTATGGGCAAAATTATATTTTCAATAAAAAAAATGTATTTTAAAAAATAGTAGAACACAAAATATGTTTTGATAGAATGACATTGGATACAAATATCTCAAAAAAAAAAATAGAATACCAATTTCAATCCTCGTAAACATATTAAAATGTAAATTTCATCTCATTTTATATCAGGGGATCACCAAAATATCATCTCAAATTGAAATTTTAGGCTAAGCTAGATATCTTTGATGTTTTGTGATATGAAAGTGCGATGAATTTAGTTTGGATAAATAGCTTTGTTTCACTTTCACGTAGAGTCCAAATTCTCTATCTTTGTTATTTTGCAATTAAATTTTGTATCTTTGGTTCATTGTTCTTCTTCTTACTTATAAGTAATTTGGGTTACTTACTCTTCTTAGTTATACAACAACATTCGTTTATCATTGGATCCAGAGGTTACATTATATTTTATCATTTGACTTATTCTGATGTTGCAATCAACTTCTGTTTCAATGACAACGAGGAGTGTAGAGCACAGCCTAACACAAAAACGAAAGCTGTGAGCAAAAGCTTTTTGCCAAACAGGTTAGTACTTAATACTTCTTCTAAATCTTCATCTATTCTCATGTTTTTTTTTGGATGCTAAAAAAATTGTTCTCGATTCTTTCTTTGCTTTTCTTATTTGAAATGTGAATCTTGATGGCTAACTATGGCTAACTGCGCAACATGTCGTTCTGGATGGCATCTGAAAATATTGGATCGTGAGTTTGGCGAAAGCTTCTTAAATTAAGAGAACAAGCAAGATCGTTCTTCAAAGTGGAAATAAAAGATGGTAAAACTGCTTTTTTTTGGTTCGACAATTGGTTACCCATTGGTCGCATAATTGATGTGACAGAAATCAATGGACCTCGTGTTCTCGGTATTCCTCTTTCCGCATCAGTTTCAGAAGCCACTACACCTTTGGGATGGAAAATCCGAAGTAGACGATCTCGACAATATCCGCAATTGGTCGGTCTAATTCTCTCGACAACTCTACCTCAAGCTAATGCAGGTGCTGATATCTACCATTGGCGGCACAATGCAAACACCCACATGCCTTTCTTCTCAGCTCGTGCGACTTGGGAGCAGATCAGAGACACAAAACAGTCTTCTCCTTGGTGCAAAGCAATCTGGTTTTCTCAAACGATCCCACGGTACAACTTCATCCTTTGGCTTGCTGCCCGTGATCGATTATCAACTGGAGTTCGAATGAGGACTTGGGGAATTACTCAAGGTTGCATTCTGTGCGGAGAGAGGGATGAATCTCGGGATCATCTATTCTTCGCATGCCCTTTCTCCTTCACAATCTGGTCCGAGGTTAGTGGATCTCTCCTAGCAGCTCGATTAACACCAGATTGGGAAGATACACTATCAGCCATTAGCGAGTTCTCTAGCGACCGACTACGTCATATTCTTGTTCGGTTAGCTTTCTAAATAACTGTTTATTTTGTCTGGAGAGAGAGGAACGATCAGATCCACGGGAAGCAACAACGATCGACAAACCATCTCACTCAACAAATCCAAAAAACAATAAGATATAGAATTTTATCTCTACGTTATTGGGAAAATCCTAGATTGCAAACTTTGATGCAAATTTGGTTCGCGCACACTGGATATTGACGTCGTGGTCTGGTTACTTTGTTTCACGATTTCTTTATTTCTTCTTTTGTCTTTGCTTATTTTCTTCTGTCTGAAAATTTTCGTGTAAATATTCTCTAGACTCTAAACTTTGATTTCCAGCAATAAATTTAACCTTCCATCAGAAAAAAAAAAAAAAAATCTTCTAAATTTGTATGTTGTTTTTGCTTGATGTCTTTCTTAGCCAAAAAGATAACTCAACTAAAATGCATCTTTCAAGCTAAAAGCTTCAAAAATATAAGAGAAACATTATTCCTAGAATGAAAATTGAAAATCAAAGAATGGTCAACCTGTGGATTTTTAAAAGCTTCACACTTTCGGATTCAGTTTCTGCAGAAATGGGCAATCTCAATCTGGCGGTGGTCATCAAGAACCCTAGAGACGATGCCGAGTTCCTGCTCGAGAAGCAAAACCATCCGGCGGAATTTGGGGATGAAGCGTACGACTCCTTCGTCGATTCCGATCTTTGGGACTTGCCATCAACAGATTTACCGATCCTAGAAGGCGGAATCAGATCTGGGTTTGCTGTCTCTATAGTTGAATCATGCTCGGAGGAGTTCGATTTGAAGGGTTTCGACGTAGAATCCACCCTGAATCGGGTAAGTTTCGGAAAATTGCTCACTCCTCTTTCTCGCGTTTCTCATTGTTTACTGCGAATTAATGCTTCCGAGTAAATGCAGCTGTTGGCGAGTTTAGGGTTTGATTGTAGCGATGTAGGAGAGTGGAGATTCGTCAGGTATGTAGAGGAGCCTGAGTTTGGACCTGACTCCTGCGTCCGTACTTGTTTTCTCGCCGGGAAGCTGTTGGATACAGATCGAAGTTTTCAAGGTTGCCCTTTTCTCCGATAGTATACAGTCTTAGTGTTTTGGTTCAAGGACTAATTTGTGTGTTTCTCTAGTTTCCAAATTTTCCAGAGCTTATGGAAATAGCTTTACTCGATTCTAACATAGACCAGAGAACTAGAAACTGAAAAAGTAAACTCACTCGTTTATTGTCTTATAGTGCAGACAACCATAAGTGGATGTCCATGGAAGCATGCTTTGGCTGTCTTACAGATGTAAAACCGGGCAGTGATCGTGTTGGACCATTAGTACTACTCGCACTTGGGGATGATTCCATGAAGCAGAAATTGTCACCTTCTCTGCTTGTCCAGGTCTGTTGTTGCCAAACTAGCTATATTTGTCTTCTTCATCTTATGGTCTTCATCTAGTTAGAATCCTACTCACATGTCTTTTTCTTATCTCAGGAGTATCCACCTGGTGTTATGGTTGTGCCAATGCGTAGCAGGACATTGAAGCCTTTCAAGACAACAAATTTGGTTGTATTTGCTCCAGAAAATGGTTCAGGGGACCATCAAGGGACCGATTTCGTAGCTTATGGAGATGCGTTGATAGTGGATCCTGGATGCCTCTACAAACTCCACGTTGAGGTTTGTCACTAGCTATGAAGTAGTTTTCTCTCTTCATACTATATCCTTTATTTCTCTGCAGAATGGTACAAAAAATCTTCTCACCATCTTCAAAGATGTGGTGTTCATAACTGCATTGCTTTGCCTTGACCAGCTCAAGAAAATCGTTGATGCTTTACCTAGAAAGCTAATTGTCTTCGTTACGCATCACCATCGTGATCACATTGATGGTAGGGATCTGTTGTTTGCTTCTGTTGTTTTTCTTCCTACTCTCTCTTGAAAATATGACGCTTATTTCTTTATGCCTATGATCTTCTTCTTCTTCATTCGTGTTTCAGGTCTTTCTGCTATACAAGAAAGCAATCCTGATGCTATTCTAGTGGCACATGACAAAACTAGGCATCGCATTGGTATCATTTTTCAATATTGTTTTCCATTCTTGAAATCCTAACTTCTTATGTTTGAATACTGTGTGAGTTTCAGATGGTTGGTCTGGTAACTATACCCCAGTTTCTGGAGGAGAAAACATCTATGTCAATGGTCAGAGACTGACCGTGATCTTTGCTCCGGTACCTATCCAGCTACTTTAAACCCTTGGATAACTCTCAGATTTGCAGTTCTGATGGAAAGTATACTTTTTTTAAACTCTTAACCAAGAAAAATACTCCCAGGGACACACAGATGGCCATATGGCACTACTTCATATCTCCACTCGTTCTCTGATTGTTGGTGATCATTGTGTTGGGTAAGACGGGAAACTTCAGTAGATCTCTGTTGCTATAGGACCATTCAAGTCAGTGAAAATAGAGTGATTCAACAAATGCTAATCGACCAATTTTGTTGTTTCAGTCAAGGAAGTGCTTTCTTGGACATCAGGTCTGGTGGGAACATGACAGTAAGTCCTAAGTAGCCTTGGAAGCTTGGTAGTGTGCTCACGCTGTTTTCTGTTACGAGTAATTCAATTCAAAACTTTAGTGTGAGGGTTGACCTGTAATAGATTGGGATGTTTCCTAGTAGCGTTTTGTTTCCAAATTTCCTCCTCAAACTTTAAAAGATGTTGGCTAAGATAGTGATGCATTTTTTTTATTGTTTTCTTAGAAGTTTGTTGAGCTGTTAATGTAAGTACTGCAAATTCCTTGGTTTCTCCTTTGCAGGAATACTTTCATTCGACATATAAATTCCTGGAGCTTTCTCCACATGTGGTGATTCCCATGCACGGAAGGGTCAATTTGTGGCCGAAACACATGCTTTGTGGATATCTCAAGTATGAATAATAATATATGCTGATTGTGGAAAAATCTAATTTTTGAAAACCTGTTGATGTTTTGTCTATTAGTTGATCGGATAGAATAGAGGAAACTTAATAAGATATTGATACATAAATATAAAGGAATTTTGATGGGAGGACTGACCTTGTTTTTCAGGAATCGGAGAAGCAGAGAAGAATCCATCCTAAAGGCCGCTGAGGATGGAGCTCAGACGTTGTTTGACATAGTTTCTACTGTGTACTCAAGTGTGGATCGCAGTTTCTGGTTTGCTGCAGCGTCAAACGTAAGGCTGCATATCGACAATCTGGCTGTAGAAAACAAATTACCAGAGGTAATAATTTTCTTTAATCCAAATCGAAATGCATACAAAAATGTGCATCCTTGGGAAAAAATGTCTAAAAAAAAAGACAACCTCACTAGTAGGGCTTCACTGCTTCTTACATTGATTTGATCCAGGGATTCTCAATCCAGAAGTTCAAAGCAAGTTGCGGATTTCGTTTTGTGATACGGTGGACAGCGGGTTATATCAGCAGCCGGATTCCATTCAAGATCAATAAGCCAGGTTTAATTATGTCACTGATAGCTGCAGGAGCTGGATATTTTCTTCTGTACGTAGCCAAAAAGAAAAACAAGATTGAATCTTAATGATTGTAAGTCATGCTAAAGTGGATAGTGAAACCCAGTGATTACACTTCATTTATCAGAAGGAAATGGAAAGTTGACTTTAAGCTGCTCTCTCTCTCTCTCTCTAATCGTTATATATGTAGTTAGAATTCTAAACTGACGTTTAGATAAATATGGAAACTTTTCAATTTCATTTTTAATTAAATATTTTTTTCGTTGACATTTATGAGTCTTATCAAATATTACATGATCCAAGTGATTTGAGATTTGTTTCTCGACATGTCCCAGCTTAGTAGACCTTGATGATACATTAATCTGAATCATTTGTCTTAAAAAAAACCGATCCTCTGAGAAAAGCGATTATAACTCATCGACGGCATAACATAAAGAACTGAGGTAAAAATGCAAATACGTTTGTAGTTACGTTTAAGTTTCGAATTCATTTAGAATTTAAATGTTATAAGATTTCTCTGATGTTACTAAATAGTACAGCATTCTATATATCAATTCAAGTTATGCATATACTGATTTCTTAAACTATATTCAGTTTCTAATTAGAATTTTTTTTCCATAATTGATAGATTAATCATGGAGTATGTAAAATTCATTCAAGTCGGAAATAAGTCTCATGGAAGAACTAATTCAACCAAAAAATAATAAAATTTTTGGAAGTGTTTAAAAAGACCCTAAGATTTTAGGGTAGCCAAATTATAGAATCTTATAAGCAATTAAATTTGGTAATTTTTTGTTTTTGTTTTTCAATTGGTATAATAAAATTTTGAAATTGACCTAGTAAAAGTGGATTACCAGATTATGAAATGGAAACGGAGAGGATGAGAGAAAAGGCCTAGACTGAGATTGTGCGGTGGGGTTAAGATAAACGGTCACGATGAGATATAAAGAAAACAATCAGACGGCTATTAAGTCATCACTCACTTAAGATGGGAAATGTTCTGAACCCGGGAAAATGTAAACCCCGAGCACATGCGCATTTTAGCGAACTCTCTCTTACATTTCCGAAACTACCCTCCGATCCACCATTGATTTTACAAAAAAATAAATAAACTCTTCGGCATCGTTCGCCATATATATAAACAAGCTTTGGCCTTCCCTGGCGGTATCGTTAACAAAAACCAAGCCGAGAAAAAAAAAAAACAGCACCGCCGGTAAATTTTCCGTCAATCTCCGGAAGATCGATTTTCTCGAGAAAAATATCTGAGTTTCGGCGGGAAGAGAAGAGATTGATTGATTCGGTTTGGGTTCGTGGATCGATTGAGAGAAGAAGAAGAAGAGTGCTGCACCGATCAATGGTATTGCGCGGTGAGATGACGACGACGACGAGACCTGAGCGATCGAAGACTCTCCATAATTTCACGCTCCCGAACTTGAAGTGGGGGAGTCAGCGACATCTCAAGTGCATGAAGATCGACTCTATGAGCAGCGGGAGCGGAAGCGGCGATCACCGACTACGACGCCGATCTCCGCCTCTGAAATTCGCCGGCTCCTCTGTTTCGATCCCGTTTCGATTCGGCGAGGCTGAACATCGGAGCAGCAATAACCAACATCACCGGTTGAGGAGCGCACCGTTCAAATCGGCGGAAAACGGCGGCGAGGAGGAAGGGATCGAGGAGTTCAGGGTGAAGATTATGTCGGATCTGAAGACGGTGAGGGATAAGATCACACAATCGATGTTTAGGAAAGAGGCTATCGACGAAGAACGGAAAACCGACGAGTCTGGCCAAGAGAAAGAGAGGGAGATTTCTCCGGTGAAGCCATGGAATCTAAGAAAAAGGAGAGCAGCGTGCAAGGAACCGATTTCTGGGAACCAGTACAACAGCTTGAATCAAATCAAAAACGGATTTGTTGCAATTGAGGAGAGGATAGTGAATCAATCGCCGCTGAGAAACGATCCGACGAGGGTGAAGGAAAAGGGCGGAGTCGTCGAAGCCGAGACGGCGAAGGAGATGATACGGCCCAAGTTCTCCGTGAAGCTGTCGAAGAAGGAAATCGAAGAGGATTTCATGGCGGTTCTAGGTCACCGACCACCGCGCCGGCCGAAGAAGCGGCACAGGACCGTTCAGAAGAAACTCGATGTAAGTATTTGAAATTTGATGAAAAATTCGTTAGATTTTCTTGATCGATCTGATCTGACTGAAATCTACTTTCTTTCTTTCTTCTTCGCCCATGGTTACAGAACTTGTTTCCTGGGTTTTATCTGACTGAAGTGACGCTTGACGCATATAAGGTCCCAGAGGAAACCAAGGTATAATCATCACGGATTTTGTTATCTTTTGTAATTGAAAAGTTCTGATTCTCTTGCTTTTTACAGAATATGCAGAGATGATGAAAGTTGATGTTTCAGTTGCCGTTGAAGTTTCAAAGAATTGTCAATATTTGAATTGGGTCAAGTCTTGAAGCTCCTTCCTGCTCTGCTAATTTTCGTTTTCTTAATTATTCTTTCCTTCCCAAATTGTTCTGAATAAACTGTACAAAAAGCTATGGAGGACGTGTAGGTTCCGGTTGATTAATACATAATAATATTCCATTTCATATATTAAAAAAAAAAGAAGCTTTTTTCTTTCTTTCAGAATGATCACACTGCAAATCTCGACCAAGAAACAATAGCTTCAGAGATCTTTTAACTGTTGTGAGGAAAATTCTCTCTTTTTAAGCGTTCTCTTTAGATCTCAGCTTAGTCACATGCTTCATCTATTGCTTAGCATCTTCTATTATGCTCTGAGTGCAAAACATCAGACATTGAAGATTTGTCAACAAAAAGGCCTTTTTGTTTCCCCCCCCCCCCCCCGTTTCATCTACTTATGCGGTAGACTGCAGTTACAGATCGAGAAACAGCTTAATGTGTGAAACACAGATCGTTAAACTTGTTTCGCTCAGTGTCCTTTGAGATTGACTCTGTGCAAGGATGTAACTTTTGATTCCTAGGAAAAGTTGAGACCAATTTGGTTTTGTGTGGGGGCTAAACTTTTTCCCGCGTCGGCTTCGTTTCCGCTTTTCCGGAGTTTTTGAGTCTTTGACTCGTTCTTACCCGGTTAACTGCTTCCCGGTTTGGTTTAACCAGATATCCTCTGGTTAATCAATCGCCGTGCTTGACTTGACTCTTCGAAGGTGGGCACTGGTTGGCTCCCCCTAAAGCACTATGATGAATCTATGCCAAACTAATTATGAGTTATACAATCTGAAACTCCGATCTGTTAATAATCATGGGCTTTTTGTAACACCCACGTTCCGTAAACCTTGTCAAAACAAAGGAAACTGGTTAAGGCAGGAATGAATCTTGCCAAGAAGAAAGGGCAAAAATCAAAGGGGTTTCTGAGGGAAAAAGGGAAATCGGCTAGCGGAAATCCGAATGTTCGAGGGAAACTAAGTTTAGCCGAGGAAAGTAGTAAGCTTGGGTGATTACCGGGCTAAAACTGACATTCGGCGGGTTGGACAAGTTTTTGGTCGAGTGGTCGAAGAAGTGGTCGACCGGGTCGATTGAGCGAACGACCGGTCGAAGGAGTGATCGATTGGTCAAGCGGTCGAAGGGATCTATCGATCGAAGTATGTCGGCAGGTGCACTGTTCATGGCGTGCGCTGGCATGCATGAGTCACGGCATGTGCTGGCGTTTGTGAGTCATCGCGTGCGCTGGCTAGGTGAGTCATAGCATGCGCTGGCAGACGTCATGGATGATGTCATGATACGCGTTCGTTGGCTATTTAAGCACGGCCTTAGAATCATTATTTGGTCGCGCGGTTCGAAAGGAAAACAAGAGAAAAGTCGGTTTGATCAAGTGGAACCTTGTTTTAGCCGAGAGAAACCCGATTCAAGGCGTGAGAATCCGTTTCTAGCCGAGAGAAGAGGATCGACCGGTCCGAACGTGGGATTATCGATCCAAAGCGCAAGAGGTGTCAGAACCTGTCTGAACCGAATCGTGAAAGTCCTAAGGTGAGTGCGTGACCGTAGCTATTTGTCTAGGGTCGTTTCATGCTTAGATTACGTAGTCGGTCTGCTTGTTGGTTGCGATTGCTTGTCATATTCATTGTCTGCTGGCTAACCGTGTTAATTGATTCACCTTACCGGCAATCCGTGTCTGGGACTTGTTGGTACGCGTGGGTAATTAGACTCGGCTAGTTTCTGTTTGATAAGCATGTCTAGCTATGTAATTGAAGTCTGATGCGTTTTCTGGACTATAGCCTGGTGAGACGGAATGATCGTTCTCACTAAGCATTTCTGTTGCTTATGCCTCCATTTGGATGCAGGTTCGGATTTTAGCCGTGATGGTAGTCGTGATGCCTGATCAGATCGCGGGACAAAGGATGGAAGCGGATGGATGGTCTCGTTGGGTAGTTGGTCTAGTTACAAGATGTAATAGCTTATAGCGAACTTATCATTTGTACTAGAACCTCTTGAATAAATCCAAGTTACGGTTTAACTCTATTTATGCTCAATAAATGGCTTGTCTGATCGAACTAAAACGCGCGTCCGTTAAGTTTAATGCGCAAATTAATCCGTCTATTTATTGAAAACCGGGTTAGGGTGCTACAAGTTGGCATCAGAGCGCGGTCGATTCTAGGACAAAGTCTAGCATAAATGGGTTAGTGGGTACATCCATCCTTCCAATGCCTTGTCTCGTGGTAAGTCTGATTTTCTGTAATTGTGGTCTAAGTTAGCTTGCCGGCTAACTTAGTGTTATCTGTTCTCATCATTGCAGATGAATACAAGAGCTAATCGCAGAAGGCAAGGCGAGGGAGAGAACTCTGGTGAGGACTCTGGTGAAAATTCTGGTATCAACGCGGCAAGGGATGCCGGGGTGCGAATTGAAGAGATTCCAGTCGAGAGGAATCTGAACGTTGCGGCAGATGCTGGGCATGCCGAGAACCTGAACGCGGCTGCTGCTGCCGCCGTTGCTGCTGCTCCAGTGGGCTTGGAGGCAGTGTTGGGTCTGCTGACCCAAGTGTTGGCGAGATTGCCGGCTGTTGCGGCTGCTCCTGTGGCACCACCGCTAGCTGTTCAACCTGTGCCACCACAAGTTGTGGAAGTGGAGGAAGGGATCGGTAATCAGAGAATCCCATCTTACCTTAAGGTGTTGGATTACATGCAAAAGCTGGGAATGAAGTTCTTTTCTGGTGGAACCCAGCCTATCGAGGCGGATGGCTGGATTGATCGTTTGGAGAGAAACTTCGAATCCATCCGGTGTCCTGACCAGTACAAGAAGGATATTGCCGTTCACTACCTGGAAGGTGACGCGCATATCTGGTGGCGTGGCGCGTCTGTTCAACCACGGAACCGGTTGTGTTCGTGGGGTGATTTCTGTGATCTGTTCCGCGCAAAATACTTTCCACCAAAAGTACATGATCGGATGGAATGTGCGTTTCTAGAGCTGCGTCAAGGGACAAAGACGGTGCGGGCATACGAAGCTGAATTCAACGGTCTGAAAAGATATGATGGCCATGAACTGAGGAGTGAAAGGAAGCAAGTTAGTCGGTTCATGCACGGGATAAGGGTGGAACTCCGTGAAACCTGCCAGATTCGTGACTGTAACACGCTGGTGGAACTGGTGGAAAAGGCGGCGCAGTTGGAGAGTACCACTGCCGAGAAAACTAAGCTGGCTAGTAATGCTTCTGCTAGTCAGAGGAAGAATGTTCCTTCGGGGAAGCCAACCGTGAGTCGCATCGTGGGTTCGGCCGGTGAAAAAGGGAACTCTAGTGCAAGTTGGCGTGCTTCTGGTGCATCTCTTTGTTGCGGGAGTATGGATCACAAGGTGCGTGATTGTCCAGAGGAAGATAAGAGGGGAAAGAAACAAGGGAACGTTTATGAAGAAAGGGTTTGCTACCTTTGCGGAGAAGCTGGGCACATATAGCCGAATTGTCCGCAGCGGAAGCAAGAGGGACATCAATCCGGAAAAGGCCAAGTGAAAGACTACCATCACCGCCGCCACCGAAGAGGCAGGCTGTAATGCCGCGGCTGTATTCAGTGGCTGAGAAAACTGTGACTGACCCAAGTTGTTCTAGCCCGATCATTGGTAAGTCCTATCACTCGCCTTAGTTTATTTCTGCATGAAATAATTGTTGCGTGTTGCGTCAGTCTTAGCATTCTAGGTGAATGTGTAGGGACCCTTGCCATAGGTTGTGTGGCAACCCATGTTCTGTTTGATTCCGGAGCAACAAATTGCTTCGTGAATCCGGATATGATTGGGAATGGTGAGTTCTGTAAGGAATCCGGGGATAACTTTGGACTGGTTCAAGCAGCCGGAGGACAGTTCATGTTTACCCTCGGAAAGGTCCGAAATGTTTCTGTCACGATCGGCTCCGTGAACATGCCGACTGATCTAGAAATCTGCAAGGTGAAGTCTTATGACGTGATCCTTGGGATGGATTGGCTCGGGAAGTACAAGGCACACTTAGACTGTAGTCGAGGGAGAGTGCGGTTTGAGACTGAGAAAGGAATCTTGGAGTATCAAGGGATCAGACCGACCTCGAGAAGTCTAATTGTCTCGGCAGTTCAGGCATAGCGTATGATGGAGAAAGGATGTGAGGCGTACTTGGCTACGATCACAACCGCCGAAGTTGGGCCACATGTAGAGTTGAGCTGCATCCCGGTGGTAAGAGAGTTTAAGGACGTGTTCGAGGCGCTGACTAGTTTACCACCGTCATGTTCTGATCCGTTTACGATCGAGCTTGAGCCCGGAACCGCTCCAATCTCAAAGGCTCCGTATCGGATGGCACCGGCAGAAATGGCCGAACTAAAGAAGCAGTTGGGCGAACTAATGGAAAAAGGGTTTGTGAGAGCAAGCAGTTCTCCGTGGGGCGCACCGGTGCTGTTTGTGAAAAAGAAGGACGGGAGTTTTCGGCTTTGTATCGACTACCGTGGGTTGAACAGAGTCACTGTAAAGAACAAGTACCCTCTTCCGCAGATAGACGAGTTACTGGATCAACTCAGAGGTGCTACTTGGTTCTCTAAGATTGATTTGGCTTCAGGTTATCATCAGATCCCAATAGAGGAGTCGGATATCAGGAAGACCGCCTTCCGGACAAGGTACGGTCACTTCGAATTCGTTGTCATGCCGTTTGGGCTGACTAACGCACCTGCGGTTTTTATGAAGCTCATGAACAACGTCTTTAGAGACTGCCTGGATGAGTTTGTGATCATCTTCATAGATGACATCTTAGTCTACTCAAAGAACCAAGAAGAGCATGTGGTTCACCTCAAGACGGTTATGAATAGACTGAGGGAATTTAAGTTGTATGCTAAGTTCAGCAAATGCAGCTTTTGGCAAAGGGAGATTGGCTTCTTGGGTCACGTGGTCTCGGATAAGGGAGTGTCCGTAGATTCGGAAAAGATCAAGGCAATTACGGATTGGCCTAAACCTAAGAACGCCTCGGAAATAAGGAGTTTCCTTGGGTTAGCCGGGTACTACCGACGTTTTGTTAAAAGCTTTGCGAGCATGGCTCAGCCAATGACTCGGCTAACGGGGAAGGACGTGCAGTATGTGTGGTCTGCTGACTGTAAGAAGAGTTTCGCCAAGCTAAAGGAAATGCGTATGAGTACTCCGGTTTTGGTTCTGCCTGAACCTAACCAGCCGTTTGTGGTCTACACAGATGCATCCCGGATGGGCTTAGGATGCGTTTTGATGCAGCAAGGGAAGGTAATAGCTTATGCTTCGAGGCAGTTGAGGAAACATGAGCAAAATTATCCTACCCATGACCTGGAAATGGCTGCGGTAGTGTTCGCGTTGAAGATTTGGCGATCCTATCTTTATGGTGAGAAAGTGCAAGTCTTCATGGATCACAAAAGTCTGAAGTATATATTCACCCAGCCGGAGTTGAATATGAGGCAACGTAGATGGATGGAGTTTGTGGCAGACTACGATTTGGACATTGCCTACCATCCGGGAAAGGCAAATCTAGTTGCGGATGCACTGAGTCGTAAGAGTGGCTGCATCTTCGGAGAAAAATTTGGAGGAACTAGTCAGCATGGTTGGGACTTTGCGTCTGGCGGCTTTGACTAATGAAGTGGAACCATTGGGTTTAGTTGCGGCAGATAGAGCAGATTTGCTAAGTCGGGTACGTTTGGCTCAGGAAAGAGACAGAATCCTCATCAAGATGGCGAAGAATGTTAAGGCGGGATATCAAATTTCGAGCAACGAAACAGTTTTAGTTAATGGCCGAGTGTGTGTTCCCAACGACAAGGATCGGCGGGAAGAAATCCTTAAGGAAGCTCACCATTCCAAGTTTGCGATCCACCCAGGGTTGACCAAGATGTATCGGGACTTGAAGCGATACTATCATTGGGTCGGAATGAAGCGAGATGTGGCTAAGTGGGTTGCCGGATGCCAGACTTGCCAGATGGTTAAGACTGAACATCAGGTTCCGAGCGGACTGTTGCAGAGTTTACCCATATCGGAGTGGAAATGGGACATGATTACAATGGATTTTGTGACCGGCTTGCCAGTGTGCGGCAAAGTAAACTCAATCTGGGTGATAGTCGACAGACTGACTAAGTCTGCGCACTTTCTGGCCGTCAACAAGCATGATAAGGCGGATGCACTTGCGAAGATGTATGTTGCGGAGATCGTTAAGTTGCATGGAGTACCGGCGAGCATTGTTTCAGATCGGGACTCGCGGTTCGCATCAGTCTTTTGGAAAGCTTTTCAGAAGCGTCTTAGAACCAGGGTCCATATGAGTACAGCCTATCACCCGCAAACAGATGGACAGTCCGAAAGAACGATAAGAACACTTGAGGATTTGCTGCGAGCTTGTGTTCTGGATTGGGGCGGACGATGGAAGGATTACTTGCCTTTGGCCGAGTTTTCCTACAATAATAGCTACCAAGCTAGTATTGGGATGTCGCCTTATGAAGCGCTGTATGGCCGGCCATGTCGTACACCGCTATAGTGGACCCAAGTGGGGGAGCGGAGCATCTATGGCCGAGACTTTATGGAAGAAACAACCGAAAGAATCAGAGTGTTGAAGCTTAAGATGAAAGAAGCTCAGAATCGGCATAAGAGTTATGCAGATAAGCGACGGAAGGAATTAGAATTCCAAGTGGGGGATCTAGTTTTTGTAAAGATGGTTATCAACAAAGGTAAAGATCGGGCTGCATTATCTGGGAAGTTGAAACCAAGGTACATGAGACCGTATAAGATTCTGGAAAGGATCGGACCAGTGGCTTATAAGTTGGATTTGCCACAAGTTTTGGAAGCGTTCCACAACGTTTTCCATGTATCCTTGCTAAGGAAACGCGTAACACATGGAGAAAATGTTACCGCGGATCCGCCTCCGGACTTACAAGAAGACTGGACTATCGAGGGAAGACCAGTTCGGATTGTGGGAAAAAGAGTGAAACAGGCTGACCATAAAAAGATCAAGATGATCCAAGTTGTCTGGGATTGCGAAGGGGAAGAAGATTTAACGTGGGAACCAGAAGAACGGATGAAAGAAAAATTTCCCAAGTGGTTTGAGAAGCAACCAAAGTTGAAACAAGATCCGAAGAAAGGCAAAGGTTCGAGGACGAATCTAGCCTAAGTGGGGGAGAGTTGTAACACCCGCGTTCCGTAAACCTTGCCGAAACAAAGGAAACTGGTTAAGGCAGGAATGAATCTTGCCAAGAAGAAAGGGAAAAAATCAAAGGGGTTTCTGAGGGAAAGAGGGAAATCGGCTAGGGGGAATCTGAATGTTCGAGGGAAACTAAGTTTAGCCGAGGAAAGTAGTAAGCTTGGGTGATTACCGGGCTAAAACTGACCTTCGGCGGGTTGGACAAGTTTTTGGTCGAGTGGTCGAAGAAGTGGTCGACCGGGTCGATGGAGCGAACGACCGGTCGAAGGAGTGATCGATTGGTCGAGCGGTCGAAGGGATCTATCGATCGAAGTATGTCGGCAGGTGCACTGTTCATGGCGTGCGCTGGCATGCATGAGTCACGGCATGTGCTGGCGTTTGTGAGTCATCGCGTGCGCTGGCTAGGTGAGTCATAGCATGCGCTGGCAGACGTCATGGATGACGTCATGACACGCGTTTGTTGGCTATTTAAGCACGGCCTTAGAATCATTATTTGGTCGCGCGGTTCGAAAGGAAAACAAGAGAAAAGTCGGTTTGATCAAGTGGAACCTTGTTTTAGCCGAGAGAAACCCGATTCAAGGCGTGAGAATCCGTTTCTAGCCGAGAGAAGAGGATCGACCGGTCCGAACGTGGGATTATCGATCCAAAGCGCAAGAGGTGTCAGAACCTGTCCGAACCGAATCGTGAAAGTCCTAAGGTGAGTGCGTGACCGTAACTATTTGTCTAGGGTCGTTTCATGCTTAGATTACGTAGTCGGTCTGCTTGTTGGTTGCGATTGCTTGTCATATTCATTGTCTGCTGGCTAACCGTGTTAATTGATTCACCTTACCGGCAATCCGTGTCTGGGACTTGTTGGTACGCGTGGGTAATTAGACTCGGCTAGTTTCTGTTTGATAAGCATGTCTAGCTATGTAATTGAAGTCTGATGCGTTTTCTGGACTGTAGCCTGGTGAGACGGAATGATCGTTTTCACTAAGCATTTTTGTTGCTTATGCCTCCATTTGGATGCAGATTCGGATTTTAGCCGTGATGGTAGTCGTGATGCCTGATCAGATCGCAGGACAAAGGATGGAAGCGGATGGATGGTCTCGTTGGGTAGTTGGTCTAGTTACAAGATGTAATAGCTTATAGCGAACTTATCATTTGTACTAGAACCTCTTGAATAAATCCAAGTTACGGTTTAACTCTATTTATGCTCAATAAATGGCTTGTCTGATCGAACTAAAACGCGCGTCCGTTAAGTTTAATGCGCAAATTAATCCGTCTATTTATTGAAAACCGGGTTAGGATGCAACACTTTTAGAGAGAAATAAACTGAGTTGAGGGTATTATTTATCTTAAATGTACTAGTATTGATATATTTACCCATCTCCTGCTACTTTTTACTGTAACATACAGTAGTTTGCGAATTGTTTTCCTTTTTATTTGATTTTTGGATATATACATATTAAAATATTTTATTTTTTAAAAAAATATTTATTTATTACTGAAGCTGGAAGTTAAAAAGAAAAATAATAGTACTTCTTTTCTTTGGCTAGAGAGAAACCAAGGAGTAGCTCTTAATCTGGTTGAAATAGAATGATAAGGAGTAACGTTGATAGCTTCGAAGGAGAAAAGTATGTTTAGGAAGATTTTGGGTATTGTGAAGGGGATTGGTTTCCTTGGAAAGCAAGTTATGATTAGGGTTTAGGGATTCGTTAGATGGAATGCAACGATCTGATCAGGCCTTTCTTTCGAGACTTATGCTTCTCCTGAGCTGCAAGAATAATGAATATGGCATGTCTTTAACATCTAACTCATGATTCAAGAGCAGATCTTTGAGTCTCTTTTCTTTAGTGGTGCTTTCTCCTTGCAATAAAAAAAATATATAAAGGAAGAGGAGGAAGAGACCACAAATGGAAAAAAGAAAGATGATGAAGAAGAAGCTGATCGTTGAATCCCAACATGTAATTTTTGGCCAGAAGATTCGTCTTTCTTGATCTTCCCATGGGCGAAAAGTTTATCACTATAGGACAGTTGTAGAACAGGGCAACTACGAAAGCAGAAATTGAACTCTGAGTCCGAAACCAGATTCGTTGAGTTCAATATGTCTTCGTCGTTATGCTGATTCCCATCCGTTTGATGTTCCGTTTGATGGAACATCACAAATCAATGACCATAAGCTCCCTCTCACACTAACACTAACACAAACACAAACACAAACACAAACACAAACACAAACTATATGCCTTCTTCCTATCATTCAAGAACCAAAGGAATCAAGAAGCTTTGAAGTGGAAGCAAAGCAAAAGAGAAGAAGAATGAAGATTCCAAAGTCTTCTTTTACTGGATTGGTTTACGAATAGAGAAAACAACAATGAGACAGTCAGGCCATTGCTCTTATTGTGTCTTGCTGGTCAATGAACCATCGAGTCCGAGTGTCCAAGGAAGACAAACTGTACAAGAGGGAGACGTGTTCTTCGGACTCAACAGAGATGGAATTGTCTAGAGGCTAGAGCTGGAGTCAACATCAGATTCTACCTAAGTTTCTTCAGATTTGATTTAAAATGTAGCTACAGAGAGAGTTCGTCAAGTGTCTAATGACGACAAAAAAATTGTAAGAATGACGTCTAAATGAATTGTCAAAAGTGAAGCCTCGCCTACCAGAAGTTACCACAAGAACACTCGCCATTCCGGAAATGATGAAACCTCTTCCTGTCTCTCAAGATAATGTCTCGCTGCACCACCCGCGACAAGAACCTGAAGAAATTATGACAATCTCCACAAGTCCTCAAGTTCTTGAAAACCCTAATAGCTGTTCCCCGAGGAAGTTTCATTAGCCCAAATGCAACCGCAAGCTTTTCACTATGCGTAGTTAACATATCTTCCTTGTGACCATCAGACTCTACGTCGTGCAACACAAAACTCGTGTCTGGAACATACCCGAATCTCCTCATCTCTTCACCCAACTCTTGAAGATAGTTGTAAACAGCTTGTGCCTCTGGATTCGACGTATCATCCACCAGAAATGTATGCACTTGTGCCTCCACTTCAACCCAACTACAAGCCAGTTCCTTTTTTACCCCTCGATCCCGCATTAGTTTACGTACCCTTGCCACCTCCTCCCACTGGCCAGTAGCTGCGTACATGTTCGATAAGAGCATGTATGTCCCATCGTGTTCTGGTATGAGCTCAAAGAGTTTGTCAGCAGCGATGATCCCTAGTTCCATATTTCCATAGACTCTGCAAGCCGAAAGAAGAGCTTCCCAGATTTGTGCAGTAGGTTCAAATGGTAACGATTTGATTACACTTTCCGCTTCAGAGAATCTCCCAGATCGACAGAGCAAATCGATCAGCCTTGCGTAATGATCTGCACCTGGAGGTATACGGTAAACCGTTTCCATCGAATCAAAATATTTCCGTCCCTGTTCCACTAAACCTGCGTGGCTACACGCTGTCAAAACTGTAAGAAACGTAATCCGATCAGGTCTTATCCCTTCCTTCAACATCTCCTCATACACATCCACTGCTTCAGTACCATGCCCATGCTGTCCCAATGCAGCAATCAACGCATTCCAAGAAACAGAATCCTGACAAGGCATAGTTAGAAACACCTGTCGAGCTTCCTCCACAACCCCGCATTTCGCATACATTGTAATGAGGGCATTTCCGGCAGAGAGGCTCGAGTCAAACCCTATTTTAACCAATTGAGCATGGAACTGTTGTCCGTTGCCATAAGCTCCCAGGACAGCACAGGACTTGATTGCCCCGGAGAATGCGTAATCGCAAGGTTCGAAACCTTCTTTCCTCATACAAGAAAACAGCCTCAAACCTTCTTCTCCAAACCCGTTATCAGCTAACCCCGATATCATTATCATCCAGGTCAGGATATTCTTCTCTTTCATCTCTTTGAAAAGCAACTTCGCCTCGCCTATGTGCCCAGAACTAACATACCCTGATAACAAAGCGTTCCAAGAAACCAAGTCTTTTGCCGGCATTTGATCAAAAATGGCCTTTGCCTCATCAAATTTACCGCATTTGTAATATAATGAGACCAGAGAATTGTCAAGATGAAACGAGAAATTCTCCCTTCTTAAAACATAAGCATGAACTTGCTTTCCCAGCTGAAGCAATCTAGCAGTGGCACACGCCCTTATAACGCTGGGATATGTAAACTCGTCAAGCTCAATTCCAGATGAAACCATCCTTCTAACCATCTCCAACGCCTCCTGATACAACCCACGATGAACATAGCCAGAAATCATAGCATTATAAGCAACAACCTTCATATTCTCGTCCATCCCTTCGAGCAACTCTTTCCCTGAATCAAAACAACCATTCTTTACATAACCCGTAATCATAGTCGTCCACGACCTCTCATCTTTCTCAGGGATCTCATCAAACACTTTTCTAGCTGAATGTAACAGAGACAATGAAGTAGACAAAGGCGAAGAAGCACATTTCGAATACACAGACACCAGAGCGTTCAAAACTGAAGTGATATAACCAGCACCGGATTTCAGAGCTGCAGCATGAAATTGCATACAATCTTTCTCCTCTTCCACAACAAGCGCCAAACCCGCGAGAACACTCGCGAAAGTGAAGTTGTCGGGTTTGAATCCTTCGCGCTTCATCTCACCAAACATGTTAATAGCAGAGTAGCCGTCGTGATTGTGCGTGAAGCCAGTGATCATGGCGTTGTACATTACAGTATCTCGCATACTCACAGGGGTTTCCTCGAAAACACATCGAGCGAGGGCGACGCCCCCTGAAGCACAGTAGCCGGAGACCATGGTGGTTCTGGCGATTTTATCTGGTTCGGAGGTTTCGTCGAACAGTTGGCGTGCATAATGGAGCTCTGACGATTTACAGTAAACATCAATCAAACGGTTGAGGATGTGGGCACGTGGCTGGAAACCGAAAGTAATGATGTTGGCATGGACGGCTCGCGCGAGTTGCAGAGACGTTCGTCGGAGCGGCAAACAGAGGCGGAGATTCGCGGCGTAGCGGTTGGCGATGGCCCGGACAAGGTCTGGATTCGGTTGCATTTCATGTTTGGTGACCCGGTTCGATTTTTTTTCAAACTGTACCAATCTATCTCCTTTTTATATTATTAGCCATCTTCGGTTAGAAGTAGACCCAAGAGTCAATCACTCCGGTTTAGAGATCTGATCAAAGTAAAACCGCAGAAGAAAGCAACGTCTCGTCCACACCATTAAACCCTAGAGGTCGTCTCATTTCCTTTTACTTTGTCAGTTTCGGCGCCATGGCTCCCAAAGACGATAACTCCGAGAAATCTGTGAAGCTCTTCCTCAGCATTGGTTTGGACGAGAAAACCGCCAGCAATACCGTCAATAACCCCAAGGTCACCACCAATCTCACCGCCGTTATCCACGAGGTGTCCTCTCTACTCTCTCCTCTTCCTTCTTCTTCCCTCGCTACTGATGTTTCGGATCTTATTGTAATCCGATGAAATTGGATAGAAGAGAACTAAGTTTTCGTTTTCCTTTGAGAAAGTCTTGATTTCTGTTTTTCTGTTGACCAAATCCAATTTTTATGTAATCTCCCATTTTTTTCAATTCGAAATTCTTAGTTTGATGGTTTGGACTTCTTTGCATGTATGTATCTGCTTTAATGTGATCTCTTACCTGCTCAATTAGATTATGAAAGCTTGCTATTTATGAGGCTTGTCTTGTGTACAGGCTGGTGTCACTGATGGGTGCGATCGAACTACTGGGAATCTGTTGTACACGGTGAGATATATTCTGATTAATCTAATCTCAATCTTTTTAAATTTTGTTACCAACAGAAAGTTTGTTTTTCTCTTTTTATTATGGAACCAACATTGCCTTGAATTTTTGCCAATGCTTAAAGAAACTTATTGAGGTTGTATTCTCCTGGCAATTATGTGCAACAGGTTGCTACTAAGTACCATTCAAATGCTCTTTTGCATCGTCCTACATTGTTCAAGTACATTGTCTCCTCTAAGGTCAGAACTTCCCTTTCGTGGGTTTGGTTCTGTTTTGTTGATGGAAAACTGGTGAATGTTGTCTTGATTCTCTATGTATAATCTGCAGATCAAAACTCCACCTCAATTGGATGCTGCAATATCGTTTTTTGACAATACCGCTCCTGAGGACTTCAAGCTAAATGAATTTGAGGAAGCATGTGGTGTTGGTAGGAGCTTTTGTGCATGCAATTTATGAGCCTGGATTATATTTATTCCTTAATGCTAGCATGTCTAGGGTTTATGTTTTTCTTTATTAACACGATACTTGGAGGTTATATATTGCTGTGTTTTCCATGGATTTGGAGGTGAGATCTTCATTATCGTTTTGGAACAGGGATTGAAGTTTTCCCAGAAGAAATTGAGAAAACAGTTAAAAAAATCTTTGAAGAGAATAAGAAGACAATATTGGAGCAGCGTTACCGAACTAATGGTTAGTCTGTACTCTTTACCTCATTATCTAAAGCTTTCAGTTTATTCGAGGCATATCCTACTGTGTCTCTCTTTCTCTATATTTTTTCACATAACCAGCTTATTCTGTTTCTGGTTGAACGTGATGTATTTATGTGGTATAGTGGGTCAATTACTTGGACATGTCCGGAAAAGTTTGCCATGGGCAGATCCTAAGATTGTAAAGGTGAGTAACAGTTTTAGCACACTATCTTCTTTGCTAGTCACAAACGAAATTTTAGTTTTCTTATCCAGTCTTATGTCTGCAATAGGACGCCCTAGATGAAAAAATGTATGAACTGCTTGGTGAGAGAACTGCTGCTGATAATGAAAAACCTACAAAAAAGAAGGAAAAGAAGGAGAAACCTGCCAAAGCCGAGGTAATTGGATTTTTTTGTAATGTGTTTTCCTATTGTGTATCTTGTGACTTTAATTCTTCATTTCTGTGGCATCTGTAGGAAAAGAAAGCTGCTGTGGAAGCTACCCCAGAGCCATCTGAAGAGGAGCTTAATCCATATTCTATATTTCCTCAGCCAGAGCAAAATTTGATGGTACTCGCACTGCTTTTTGTTTGTCTCTGATAGTTTTGTTTTATTGAGATTTTCAAGTCCACGTTCTATACTTTTGAATCCTCTTCCATTGATTATCGTACTTCTGGGTGCTGATTAGGTGATAACAAGAGTAGACTAGATTTGATCTGTATGGCTTGCGCCTGTTTATTCTGGTGATCTGGAACAAACTTTTTATACAATGTTGAAAACGACATCACTAGCTCTTGCGAAACTGAAAAGTTGGGAAAAATATAGCTTTTGAAGCAAATGGATGATGCCAATATGTATGAAGCGATATTATTGTTTTTTCATGGGTGAATTCATAGCTAGCATTGCCATGTAACATATGCTCATAGAGACTCGTTGGCAGCAATGTTGATGTAACTATGTAAGTTACCATTACTGTATATTCTCAGGTTCATACAGAAGTGTTTTTCAGCGATGGCTCAGTGCTCAGATGTAGCAACAAGAGGGAAGTGCTTGATAAGCATCTCAAGGTGACTGGAGGGAAAGTTTATACCCGTTTCCCCCCTGAACCAAATGGTTATCTACATATTGGACATGCTAAGGTAAAATTCACATAAAATGTGGTCGTCAGATACTTTGGATGATGGTGTTTAATTGGTAAGACCTACCTTTTTTTGGTCATTTCCAATGTTTGTTCTTTCAGGCTATGTTTGTCGATTTTGGTCTTGCAAAGGAGCGAGGGGGCTGCTGTTACCTAAGGTAAGAATACTTATTTGCTTTTACGTCTCTATAGCAATAATTGTTTCTTCTATCAGGACATAGTTCCGGATTCTTTTAAACATTTGATTTTTCAGATATGATGATACGAATCCTGAAGCAGAAAAGAAAGAGTACATTGATCACATTGAAGAAATTGTTAACTGGATGGGTTGGGAACCCTTCAAGGTATTCTTACTTTTAAGTATGAATAAACTTTTTTCTATTATTGTTGTGTGTTTATATTTATGTAATTCTTTCCACTGTTTTCTTTTAGATTACATACACCAGTGATTATTTTCAAGAATTGTATGATCTGGCAGTCGAGTTGATTCGGAGAGGTCATGCTTATGTTGATCATCAGGTTGAATCAATTTAAAAATTCTAATATATGGATTCCTGTTGCCTTTTCCAATCAATTGTCATGCGTTATTTCTAAGCTGCACTGCAACTTACTCCACACATAGAACTCATTCTCTCCGAAATATTGTTTTTCAACTTTCAGACTGCCGAAGAGATAAAAGAGTACAGAGAGAAGAAAATGAATAGCCCCTGGAGAGACAGGCCTATTGAAGATTCTCTAAAACTCTTTGACGAAATGAGACGAGGAATGATTGAGGAAGGGAAGGCAACGTTAAGAATGAAGCAGGATATGCAAAATGATAATGGTAATATGTATGATCTTATTGCCTATCGTATAAAGGCAAGTGAAACAACAATCATCTCTGGATGCATAGAAGAATATGTTCTCCCCATTCTTTGATCTGATTTGGCTGTATGCTTTGCAGTTCACACCTCATCCTCATGCTGGTGACAAATGGTGCATCTATCCGAGCTACGATTATGCCCACTGCACCGTTGATTCTCTCGAGAATATAACACACTCGGTTTGTTCCTTACTAGGTCTTTTGGCTTTTTGCAGCACTAAATGATGCATTCGTGACCCATTATTTGCTTCCAATGTTATAAAAGCCTATTCTGTATCTGTATCTTTGTTGTTCTAATTTTTTCATGTTTATCTTCATAAAATGTAGCTCTGTACTCTTGAATTTGAAACCCGGCGTGCTTCGTATTACTGGTTATTACATTCACTGGGTCTCTACATGCCGTATGTGTGGGAATATTCACGGTTGAATGTCACAAACACTGTAATGTCCAAGCGTAAGGTTGGTAAAATACTTAAACTTGCTAGTGAACAACTTTGAACATTTTCTGCAGATAATCATATGTTGGTTGTATTATTGTTTTTCTTTCTTTTCCTGCAGTTGAATTTCATTGTGACAAACAAGCATGTTGATGGTTGGGATGATCCACGTCTTTTAACACTTGCTGGTTTGAGACGGAGGGGTGTGACTCCTACTGCGATCAATGCTTTTGTACGAGGAATGGGAATTACCAGAAGGTTTGCTATTTATCTATATCACAAGTCCATCATAAGTTTGGCCTATCTTAATCATATTCATTAAATCTGCTGCCTATTGTTGTATATTGAAGTGATGGTAGCATGATACATGCGAGTCGTCTTGAGCATCATATCAGAGAAGAGTTGAATAAAACGGCTCCCCGGACTATGGTGGTGCTTGATCCTGTTAAGGTGGTCATCACCAATTTGGAATCAGACAAGGTTATGGAGCTTGATGCCAAAAGGTGGCCTGATGCTCAGAACGATGATCCCTCTGCATTCTACAAGGTGAACTGTGTTTCACATATACTAGTTTTCTACACAGAATAAAACATTTTTCTGTTTTCCTGATCTTTCTTTTGGGGGGTTGTTGATATAGGTTCCGTTCTCTAGAGTTGTATACATCGAGCAATCTGACTTCCGAATGAAGGATTCAAAAGATTACTATGGGCTCGCCCCTGGTAAATCAGTCTTGCTAAGGTATAGAAACGGACACTTACTGTTATCATCATTACTGTATACTACTTTGGCTTTGGATATGATTCATCTGTGACCAAAATGTGCTTCCTTCTGTTTGTAGATACGCTTTCCCAATCAAGTGCACCAACGTTGTCTTTGCTGATGACAATGAAACCATTCGTGAGATTCATGCTGAGTATGACTCTGAGAAAAAGACAAAGCCAAAGGTTCTTTCCTTTAACCATCATTATAATATCTGCAATTCTTGTGGCTCTTATTAATCTGTCCCTTTTTTCTTGCAGGGGGTTCTACACTGGGTTGCTGAATCTTCCCCAGGAAAAGAGCCCATAAAGGTTGAAGTCCGGTTATTTGAGAAACTCTTCAACTCCGAGGTATTTATTATTCTCTAGCTTTTGTTATAGTTACAAAGATCTTCCCTTAGCTAAATTGTATTTAATCATGACAGAACCCCGCTGAACTCAATGACGATTGGCTCACTGACATTAATCCAAACTCCAAAGTGGTGCTTTCCGATGCCTATGCTGCATCAATCCTTAAAGATGCTGCGGTCGGGGACAGATTCCAATTCGAGAGGCTAGGTATTTTCTGTTTCATGACCATACAAAGTGTTTGCTATTCTTGATGAGCAACAAGTTGTATTTCGTATTATTTTTAATCTTTAAAGCAACACTGATACAAGTTTCAACCATAACTTGTGATGCATTAGGTTATTTTTCCGTGGACAAGGACTCTGAGCCAGGAAAGCTTGTGTTTAACCGGACGGTCACACTCAGAGACAGCTATGGGAAAGGTGGGAAGTAAATCACTCCACCCATATTAACACTTTTGGTGGTCAAAACTTTTTATAACAGTATATTGAAAAAACTTTGGTTGATACGCACATTGTGCAACAGTAAGGATTTGGTTTCTTGAGCATGTTTTTAAGTGAATTGTCAAAGAATGTTTTATTAGTTCTCATCTTTCAAACAAAGAAAAGAAAGGTTTTACTTTCAGATAACAGATGTCGATATTACTAGCGCAGAAAGATGCTGAAAGCTCTCTGCCATATGGAACATAAGAGTGTTTAGTATCTTCACGCATGTGGTTTTGATTTACTGAAAATAAAATAAAAAGCTCTGCTTTTGATGGGATTGTGATAATAGGTTTCAACGTGCGCTGCTTCTCCTTCTCCTGCACGTCATTCGAATTCCATTGTCCTCTTCACGACATTAAAAGCTTGAAATTGGTTCTGAACTCCTATGGAACCACAATTAACCTGCATATGAATAATTACACGGAGAATAAAAAAGTTAAGAAGAAGATGGAATATTAAGGATTAAGGAACAAGATGCTTTTACGAGAAGGACAACTTTAGGATAGGAGGTATGCAGTAAAGTTGTTTTTAATTCTGGTATCAACTATGTCCACTTGTGAAGGTAATGTATGTACACGAATTAACATGTTGTATCATGCACGAACTAAAATAACCGAGTCTCAAACGGTCAAAAACCTACATGGCTTTTATCCCCCCAAAAAAAAAAATACTACATGGGCTACACAAACTATTTTTTATGTTCTTAAACTAAAAATTGACAATTGTCTTGTAATTGTTCTCGTAATTATTGGCAAGTGTTAAAAAAAAAAAAAATTGACATCGATTAAACGGCGTTAATCAACCTCTTAAATTTTGATTACTCGGATGCCGCGTCACTAAAACAGAGACGACATCGTTTGATAATCTTCTCAGTAACACTCAATCCTTTGTGAAGGTAAACACTCAATCCAAAATATTCAGATAGATCAATATATATAGAAGAAGAAGAAACTACCCATGAACCCACGATAAGAAAACCCCAAATTAAAACAACTTGATTGAAAAACTACCCACGATTCCTGTTGAGAATCGAACCATCTCATCAATACACATCCCATTCTAACTTAAACCCATCAGAACTCATGCCTTCGACAATTATCTCTTGTACTTCAGCATTTTTCATTTTCAGAAAATCTCACATTTTGCAGATCTTGAATCTTGAGTCTTCCACATCTGAGCTTCCCTATAACTAGCTTAACCATTCTCTTAAACTCACGTCCTTTGAGTAAAAAAGAATCAGAAACCATTTGATTTCTATTACACTGATTTTCCCCATCAGCTTTCACCAAGAGTCTATTATCTTTCAAGTCAAGTTAAGACACAACTTCTTTGTGTCGCAGCAGCTCTTACATGAGCTTGTCTTAGTCACTGCAGCATTTCACGAAAACTTTTTTCTTTAGTTGCCACAGGAGGACTTCTGTTCCAGCAAGATAAACTGTAGATTTGCTTCCCCTAGTTTACCTTTGCTCAAGCTGTTCCAAGTTGATTTCAAAGACTCTTTCGGCTTTCTCTAAAATTAACCTTTGGCTGGTCCAATTTATGAGAAGCAATGCCCATCTGTTGCTTCAGCTTAATCCATCATCTTAGCATACATGTGCTATTGAATAAACAACAACAAACACTGCAATCTAATCCATTTTCTTTTGAATTTTCTAGACTGCAACCAGCTCCATGCTAATCTTTCTTTTGCCCTTTGATCATCAAAACCTGAGCTTCTTAGATTAACAGGAATCTAAACTATTTCTCTGAGACTGACCTTTTTAATCAAAGAACCATTCAAATCTTAACCACACTGATTTTCTTTATGACCTTGTTTCTTCATCTACCTGCAGCTCGCTTAAACGTGAATCATGAAACCTTAACTAATATTCAAATAGCCTCAGACACACATACCAATCTACCTTCTAAGGCGTCCCCTAGACCAGATTCACATGTGTCACCAGGTGCCATTCTTTCAACCATTCTAGAGCCACACAACATCTAACTCACACAAACAGAATTGACCAAAGCACAACCTGACACCAAATCTGAACCTTGGACATTCTTTTGCAAAGATAGGATGCATTCCATGTGATCTACCAAGATTTCAATCTTTCTACGATGCAGAACATGAATGACCAGAAACAATATCTCAAAGTATCACAAAATTACCTTTGTGGTGATCAGAATCTTTCACTGAGACTGTAGAAAACCTCCACACCGCAGCAACCTCACACTGGTTTCTTCAAACACATACCAAGAACAGATCTCTTGTTGATTGTTCTTTCTTCAGCCTCTTGTGCGATTAAACATCTTCACCTTCGAGTCTTTAGAACAAGAGCTCGCACAGATGTATAGCTCACGAACCATTGGAGAAATTAACTTACAGATTCTTCCGATTTCATAAAACACGAAATCATCTGATCCGATTGGATCTTTCTTCGTGAATCTTCCTTTCTCCAATTCAATCGTCTTCTACAATGAACAGACGCCGCCATTGTTGGGCCCGGATTCCGCACTCTAGGCCCAGCCTGAGTAAACGGGCTCGACAAGGAAGGCTCGGCCCACGATGAGATCTCTTAAGCCTGATTACGAGCTAAAGTAAGCGAGGTCGCAATGAAGAGAAACTGAAAGAACCAAACACGAAGGAAAAGAGTGAGGTTGTTGGGAGCAGAAGCACGCATTCGACTAAGTCAAAGCGAGTTAATTTGAAATCCTAAAATCAAGCTCAGCATTAAAGATGGAGATCATATATTTAATTCTGAATTTAATGTAAATAATTAAGATTAGACAGTTATGTTTTCAGCTGATATAAGGTTCGAAAAACCAGCCATATTGTAGGCACCAAATTATTGGCAAAGATAATAATATACAAATTTTCTCTCAATTTCTTCAAAATCTTTCTAAATATGAAATCGTAACCGATAATGGCTCACAGTTCATTTCAAATCGGTTCCTCGAATTCTGTGAAGATCACAATATCAGGCTGACAACCTCAACTCCGCGTTACCCTCAGGGCAACGGGCAGGCCGAGGCAGCACACAAACTGATATTGAGTAATTTCAAGAAACGATTGAACGCTAAAAAGGAAAAATGGTCTGACGAACTCCCAGGAGTGCTATGGGCCTGTCGGACCTCACCTCGTAAAGCAACCTCAGAAACACCATTCTCCTTGGCTTATGGGATTGAGGCTGTGGTTCATGTCGAGGTCGCAGTTCCCAGCTTAAGAGTAGATGTGTGTCCCGTAAATGAGGAATTGAACAACGACATGCTTCTCGACCAGCTCGATGTCATCGACGAGCGTCGAGATCGAGCACTCATTAATCTTCAAAATTATCAACACGAAGCAGCACGATATTATAATTCAAAGGTCAAACAACGAAGATTTCAAGTTGGCGAGCTCGTCCTACGGAAAGTATATGAAAATACTAGGGAAAGGAATGCTGGAAAACTGGGCACCAACTGGGAAGGTCCATACCGGATCTCCGAAATAATAAAGAACGGCGTGTACAAGCTCGTCAGAGTGCACGACACACCTGAAAGGAACTCATGGAACGCTATGAACTTGAAAAAATACTACCATTAAAGCGAAAGATACTTGTAAAATCGAACTACGAAAGGCTTGATCCCTCCTCAGGGTACGTAGGCAACCTCACAAGGGTGCATCTATTAAAATAAAAAAATATCTTCTCTTTAGCCTGCTAAAAGCAGCCTGAAGTTCCTCAACTTCTGTCTACAAGCTAAAAGCTTTATTCCATAAACGAACAGCCTTACGAGCTAAAGCATGCTACTAGCTAGCATGACTCGACTTTGCGTCTAAATTGCAAGGTCACAACCTCTCTAGTCTCTGAATGACAACAACTTCTACGTCTAAACTGTTTAGGTTGCATGCCCGCCTCTAAACGGCTTCGACCTTGCGTCTTAAAATCGCCTGGTCAGCCCCCGAGGTCTCTAAACGACATGGGAGCAAGGTCTCTTAACGACCCGAATCTTTGGCTGAAAGACTGCATTTGATCCATTGAAAAGTGTCAGCCTCTAAATGACGAATATGATAAATAATTCTAAATAAAGACAAAAGATTCTTGAAGATTAAAGTAAATAAAATTAAGCCTCCACGAAAGGAGCATGAATTCAACATAAAACAAAAAAAAGGGCCCCCGCGGGCATAATAAGTTCAACAACAATAGGAAATTGGTTTAAAGGCCTCCTCAGGCACTGAGTTCAAAAGATAATCTAAAAAGATAAAAAGAAGGAAAAAGTCACTAGCTGGCAGGCTCAGTCGGCTCGCTCACTAAGACAGGCTGGTCCGGCGGCAACAGGAAGTCCCTCATGAGCTCCTGAGAACCAAGGTCCAGCTGGACTTAGTGCTTGCACATTCGACCCAGCAGGTAAAGTAACCGAATCTTCGGATATATGCGGAAGATCGAGTTTGCCCAAGGAAAGATCGGATACTTGGACAATGGCAAGTTCCGCATCCAACCTCAGCTTCTCAGCCTCGATATTCTTCTTCTCAGCCTCGAAATCGTTGATAGTCTTACTAATGATGTCATCAAGAAGAATGATGTTGGATTTACACTCCATGATCCGAGTCTCGGTGTCAACCTCAACCTTCTTCTTCTCAAATTTCTCCTTTATCCTTAGCAGGATGGCATGGTATTGCTTGGACATCTCTTTCCTCGCAGCCTTCTCTGCCTTCTTCACCATCTCCTTTTGCTTCTTGACAAGCTTCTTCGAGTCCTCCTTGACTTTCTCAACCTGGACCCTGAGGCCGACGATATTCTTGCTGGCAGAGCGCATGCCATTTTCAGCAGCTCCAGCACGACCCTCGGCAACTCGGAGGTTCACCCTCAAATCTTCACTGGATTTCTCCAGTAAGGAGATCTGACTTTGGAGGGTGTCTGAGCGAGCCTGAGCTTCTCGAGCAGAGTCTTCCCACTTCTTGGCCAAGACGGCCTGATCTTTGACTTGACTCTCCAGGAGGGTAACATTAGCCATCTTCTCTTCACTCCGAGCAAGCTTCACCACCAACTCGTCCCTTTCACTGACTAGGTCAGTAATAGTCTTAGTCGCCCTCTCGACCTCCTCAGGCTGGGTGGTGGAGCGAAGATCCTGCTCGAACGAGTTAACCAGCTCATTCGCAGCAGAGATAGCCTAAAAGAAATCCAAAAAACTCAGCAAGGAAAGTAAAAAAAAAAAAAGGGAGAATTGAAGTTACCTGGCCCATCGCGCTAGAAAGTTTGATGTAGCTCTCGGGTTTCTTCATATTCTGAGAGATGGCAAGAAGCAGGAATAAGGCCTAACACGCATGAAGAGATTCGCAAGCTGAGAGCTGTTCTCGACAATCGCCTCAGGTCCGTCAAAATCGAACATGAAAGCGTTCGGAGAGTTGCCTCCACCACTCTACGAGCGAGGTGCCACCTGCCTCCACCACTCTGCGAGCGAGGTGCCACCTGCCTCCTCGCTGTCTCCTCGACCTCGGACCCATCGCCGCGAGATCGTTTAAGGCGAGATTGGTGCTAGGCGGAATGGCTAGGCTCCTTTGAGGACACCCTGGAGATTGATCTTTTGGAGCTCCCAGCTCGCGCATCATGCCGAGCGACCTCAGTCTCACCACCCGTAGGAAGGTCGCCACCATTACCGCGATCAGTATTGGGCTCGTGATGGTCATCCTTTCTGGATTCCTCGCGACGCGAGGTCTCAACATGGGCAGACTTACCTAGAGCCTCCTTGACCTTCTTGTCAAGAGCACCAGCTGGCGTCGGAGCTGGACGCAATCGCATCCTCTCCCTGTATGAAAGACGCTCTGGTTTCTTAGGAGGGACCATCTTGTTGGACTCAGTGGAGCTGTCGTCGGAAACCAGGTTAACCTGAGAAGCGGCATGAGCAATATCTTGCACTTAGGATTTGACCAGAGAACCAACCACATCGAGGGCTAAACCCTTGGCCACATCTTCAAGTTTTGGAATAAGAGATGGAGCTGGAGCCGGAGCTTGAGTTTGAGTTAAAACTTGAGCTTGAGTTGAGGGAGACAAAGCTTGAGTTGAGGGAGACAGAGGACCTGCAAAAACCAGGCGACGTCGATCAAAAAGGAAAAGACTTACAAAAAATAATAATAATAAAATACGGACCTGCGAGCCGGAGAGCAGCAGCAACGGACAGTCTGGGAGCTGGACGATCGCGAGCCTGCAGAATCCTATCAACAGTAAACAACTTCCAGTCGGAGCTCTCTTCTCTAATAAGATTGATGAGCTGTTGAACCTCAGCCGTCACGGTCCTCGAGGAATCAATAGACTCTGCAAAAGGAAAAGCTAAATCAGAATAAAAGAAAAAGCGATTAAGGAATTCCTAAAAGGGCATACAAGCCGGCTTTCTAGGGTTCACGCTGACCGGAAATCTGAGCCCAGGAACGCCGAAGGATCGATTCACCCTCAATAGACTTCTCGGATATTCTAAAGTAGAACCACCGCTCCCGCCACTTATCCTCCCTCGCACTAAACCTGAAAACAGATCGGTTAACCTTCGCCGGAAAATAGTAGGTCTCTCGAAGGTTCGAGTTCGCTTTGACATTGAAAAGCTGGCGGAAGTCCTCGGTGTTAAACACAACCCCGGTTTCTTTAGAATGCACCCAGAGTGCAACTAGATTTCTCATCGCGCTGGGCATGAGCTGGGGTAGGGCGAGCCCGAGGTCGTCGATAATGTCAAGGATGGCGACTGGGATAGGAAAAGTGAGGCGGCACTTCAAGAAAAACACCGCATATCCACATGCATAACCCTCTAGGGGATTTTTCGGAGAATCATCATCCGATGGGATGAGGAAATCACCGAAATCGAGTCCGCACAAGGAAGAAATATTCTTGAGTTCCCCAGCCGAGATCGTGCTCCCCGAGTGAGGCCCAAATTGATCGGCGAGGGCAAGTGGAGCGCTCGTTTGAGAAGGGGAAGCCATAGCAAAAAAAAGTAAAAAGAAATCGAGGATGGAGCAAGTATGCCGGAAATAATGGGGAATAACTTTTCGCAGAAAAAGATAAAGGAGAAGGATAAATTGATTTAAAGACAACTCAAAAAAAAAAAAGCAAAGAGGACATCATTACGTACCTTGGGGAGTGGGAAGTTGAGGCGACGTGGAAAACTGAAGCAACGTGAACCGTTCATTTATAAACCGCCCACTCGCCCTATCACTTCCCTTAAATATCGCATATTTAATATAAGATCCACGCAATCTCGGCATTGAGCAAGCAAAAGACCAATCAGGGACCGAGATTGCGAGATCGCATTAACTAAGGAATCAATCAAGACCCGAGATTGTAGCTCCGCATCCTTAATGACAAAGTCAATAAGGATGCTGGGGGGAAACTGTTGGGCCCGGATTCCGCACTCTAGGCCCAGCCTGAGTAAACGGGCTCGACAAGGAAGGCTCGGTCCACGACGAGGTCTCTTAAGCCTGATTACGAGCTAAAGTAAGCGAGGTCGCAATGAGGAGCAAGCTGACAAACTGAAAGAACCGAGCACGAAGGAATTGAAAAGATCGAGGTCGTTGGGAGCAGAAGCACGCATTCGACCAAGTCAAAGCGCGTCAATTTGAAATCCTAAAATCAAGCTCAGCATTAAAGATGGATATCATATATTTAATTCCGAATTTAATGTAAATAATTAAGATTAGACAGTTATGTTTTCAGCTGGTATAAGGTTCGAAACACCAGCCATATTGTAGGCACCGAATTCTTGGCAAAGATAATAATATACAAATTTTCTCTCAATTTCTTCAAAATCTTTCTAAGTACATTCAACCTAAAGCAAGCCAAGGATTGAGGTTGTGAGATTCTGCTCTCACAGCCATCTTCCTCTTCCTTGGGCACACACCATTGCCTTTCAAGCCTTAGATCAAAGAACCTTGGACTCTGATACCACTTGTTGAGAATCGAACCATCGATTCTTCCCAAGATTTGTGACTCAAGACTCAATTAAAGAACACTCGTCAATTGTTAACCCGGTTCATGGCGCACCGCTACATCCGGGGTGGAGACCGTCCTCCACAACGTCCACTATGAAACCGGAAAGAACCTCCGGTGTGGTTTGTACAATCGGAAATCACTCACCACCGATACAACCCAATCAGCTTTACAAGAAGAAGAAGAATAGAGAAGAAAGAGAAAACCCGAGAACCCTAAGAGACCCTGAGATTACATAAGCTAATGCTCTCTCGCTACACCTCTCTGTGTAATTGAACGAAGTCAACAAATGGTTTAATAACCAACCACATGACTTCTCACGTGAGTCTCATGTATGAATGACTAAAGCTCCTTCTTTTGAGACTCTCTTTCTCCATAATGTTTGCCACACGCTTATTCCTTTTCTTCTTCTCTCTTTTGCATCAAGTCTTCAAACGTCAGTCTCAAGTTGGATCATTAATCTTACAATCTCCACCTTGATCCAAGCTTGAAGAATCCCTGCGAATTGCCTCTTAGAACCGTTGAACACAACTCTAACCTTGGCACTTTCCAATCTCCAATAACCTTACAGAGAAAACACTTAACAGATTAAATCACCATAAACCTGATTGTCTCCAATGAACCAAACATAATGCTAAATGAATTCCAACTGCAGAAAAACATGCTGCCTTTCCAGAGTCATTAACATTCTAATGTCTATTTGAATTTCATAACCAGCTTTGACACAAACTTGTGCTTAAGCTAACCTATTCATTGATCATTCATAGCCTGAATATATCTGAGACAACCCCTCAGCAAACAAACCATTAACAAGACTAAGATATTTAGAACTTGTTAAACCAACAGACAACTCCATAAACTAATACTTATGAGTTCAACAACCACACAGATTTCATCATGGCTTCTGTTAAACACCATAAAACTGTTTCAGTGATTGTATTTAATCTTTCTCTCTTTCTGCAAACCTGGTTCCTTTGTCGACAAATTTGATTCACCTCATGTGCACTGAGCTTGGAATCAAACCATTATTGAATCATATGCAGAAAACCAGAAAGTTTGATGTCTGCTCATTTCTTTGTTTGGACCAGCACTCTGCTTCTTTGTGGCCAAACTTCTTGCAATACCGACATTGAATATTGCTTTTGAACTTACTTTAATCCTTGTATCCTTCTTTGTGTTGGCTTTGATCTCCATATGAACCTTTGTATTGATTCATGTTACTGAAATGTTTTTGCAGGTGTCTAAGTCATGGTCTTTTGGAAGATTTTTTGATATATCGAAAATTAGCAGCTACCACGAGCTGCGAAGCGAGCTTGCTCTCATGTTTGGCCTCGAAGGCCAATTAGAAGACCATGTGAGTTCGGGCTGGCAGGTTGTTTTTGTTGACCGAGAGAACGATGTTCTTCTCCTCGGCGATGACCTTTGGCCGTAAGTTTTTTTTTTTTTTTTGATAACTCAGGATGATCCCATTATCGACTGATCTACCCTTTTTTGTTTTTGGTTCGACTACAGGGAGTTTGTGAGCAGCGTGGGGCGCATCAAGATATTGTCACCACAAGAAGTGCAGCAAATGGGTATCGTATAGTTCCAGCCCTTTTGATGTGCCCCATGCAACATGAGTTCAAACTCCCAAAATGCTTTAACTTTTTTTTTTTTTCAGTTTTCTAAAATGGAATTTATCAGCTCATTTTTTCTTTTATTTTTGCTCATTTTTTCCTTTTGTTTTTGCTAAAAGATGGTTAACTGACTGATTAATATGCACGGTTTCGTTATGCTCGATATATACAAACCCGCTCTCGTTACTACAAGTCGACAAATGCTTTAAAGCTTAACTATAATAAAGTTTTAAAGCTTTAGTTTTATGCAATAACTATAATAAACTAGTCAAAACTTACATAAATTATGTTTTAATGTCTCAAATCAAACAACTAAAACATTGCATATAGTTAATTTAGGGGTTTAAGTCATCTATCATGTCTACCTAGCTCATGCAAAAAAAAAAAAAAAAAAATCACATAACATCACCAACATTGCGAGATTTTTGTCTAATAGCTAAAGCATTAGTGAACACATTAATTGTTTCTTGTTTGATTTTAGCTTTGTTTTATTTACTTTTGATTATGTTTGCCGTATGGAATGTACGAAAATTACCAAACAATACAAAATCTGAATATAGGAAAACCAAGTTATAAAAAAAGCATGTATATAAAGTTTGTTTTTCCAAATTATTTAACCAATTAAATTAATTTGTTAAATACAATTAATAATCGTAATAGATATATATATATATATATATATATATATATATAAATTAAATGAAAATATCTTATTACAGCAACGCTTTTCATTTTACCTTTTTTCCCCCTTAAAACAATCATGTGTTCGTCCGATTAAATCAAAATTATAGCTAGATTATATATAAGTCCAAGGTTCCGTGCTTATGGGTTTTTACTCGAGGTGTGATTGAGTGATCTGATGCCAAAAAATCACTGTTTCGTGAACTACAGCTTATAATATATTCGAGCTATTAGGTTATTCTTATGTTGATAATTACAAGTTACAACATCGTTCGTTGGTCAATAAGTTTGACTGATTACTATTCCAACAAAAACATACGACTCTCCGACAACATCCATGAACAACTTTGACCATCTAACAGTTTATGGCCAATGTTTCTACAATTTCCATCTTTGTTGGATTCCCCGGAATATACGGTCTTGATTTTGTAGTAGACTTACAGTACAATGGGTCAAGACGAAGATATTAAATTTCATGGGAGAAAATATTGACACAATGTAAACAGCTGTCTAGATAGGTTTTTGTAACACGTTTTTTAATACATATAGATAGCACAATCACACGCAAAGAAAATATAGAAAAAACGTAACTCCTATTTATCTGATATACAAATGAATGTGATCCATAGAAAAACTTGAATTATTGGAGATGAGAAGGAGACAAAGCATGCAAAGACTTTCATCTCCAAAAAAAGTAATGAAATAAATGTGTGTACTATTGCCTTCCTGACCTCTGAAAAAATGGTTTAAAAGTTTATCGCAACTTTTTTTATGCCTTTTGGGTTCAAATCATTCTACAGTTTCCATGAACTGACCTCCAAATAAATTAAATGCTTTTGAAACTTTTTATTTGGAAGTAATGAAGAGGGACTTACCTACAAGTAACTCAAGATTACACAATCATAAGCGAATATAAAAAACTACCTTTCTCAATCACGTTGAAGCTCTTGTGAGACTATGTATCTTTAACTAATTTTGTATTTATTATCATTTTTTGAAGCCACATACAGGATTATCAATCGGTGGTGGGCAAGCTCCTCTTAAATGTAAATGGCTAAATGCAATGAACTTATATGTATCATCATATCAAATTGGAAAAGAGGGGCAAAAAGAAAATTGAAAGAGAATTAATCTAATTCTATTTCCAATTAGTAAATTGAGTGGTTTTCTGTACACTTAGCATTTTTTTTTTTCTTCTTCTGCTTTTTTTTTTTATGTTAATTTTTTAACTAAGCAACATTACGGATTTACAGAAGGTCTATTGTTTGTGGTCCAGGCATACAAAAGAGGATAAACTAAGTAATTATAATCGAGTTGCGAATGTCTTTGGTTCGAATCTATAATGCAACATTTACATGTGGTTCTTATAAATGCCCAAAGATATATAATTATATATTATCTTACATTCAAATGTTTTCTTGAAGACGATGTTGACAAAAGAAACTATTATTTAGAGCACAAAATTAATTGTATAATTATTTAAAACAAAATAATCATGCGTTTCCGTCGACTTACTGCCATGCACACGTCTAATTTTCCGAAGACAATTCATCAATTATTTTCTAGAACTTTCACTATTGCCCCCATCATTTTCTTGGATTAAACATCGTGTATATATGTATATACACGATGTAGAGGTGAGATTTTTGGATTCTTTCACAGGTAGAGGTGAGATTAGATTTGTTATCCTTCAGAAGATCCAAACTCACGACAGTGAGAACTATTTAATATTCAAAGCTTAGGCTTTTCTTCAGGGAGACGAGCACTGTTCTTTTAGCTGTCACATCCTCATAATAAATTAGTCAAGAGTTAAATTGCTCTAACTAATTCTTCTACGTAAAACACTTTCGTATAGAAAATTATTACCTTACAATTTTGCGTTAGCTCTCTCTCTTTTTTTTATTATTATTACATTAGCTCTCTTTGAACTTTGTTTCAACTAATTCAGAATTTAAATATAAGCCGTAACAAAGCAAACAAATAATAATAGAATACTTTTCTGTTTGGATAAAAAGATTTTCTTATAATAATAGAACACTTAGAGCATGATTATTGCACAAACCCAAATGGGTTTCTTAACCATTTGTTTAATATTAAAGTGGCCACGTGGTCCTTAAGAGACGTATCTTAATTTTCCAAAATAAGAGACGTATCTTTAACTATTTTCTATCTCTTTTGATTAAATAAATTACCAAATAATGTTAAGAGACTTACGTAAGAGACTGCGATAATCATGGCCTTAGAAACTCCTTTGAGGTTGTAAGAGTATCTCTATCCATGGGCTCCACAACCTAATTAAAGTGTGCGTACTCCTTAAACTGCCAAATATCATCCATGTTCCACATTGGATCCTGTGTCACATCCTCCTCGTAAGTCGAATCTGCTATGTGACAATCGCGCAATGGTAAAATGTCTGAATTGCCCATGGTGGCCACCATGTACTCCTCCAGGCAAGGGAAAGAGCTACTATAATCTTCACTCACACACTGACTACTACTCCCTCGTGATCCATCCAAGTACATTGAAGAGCCTGAGGTCTCAAGATCAGAAAAATCCATGAATTGTGAAATTTTCTTGAGATCTTGAGACATGGTAGTGGAACAATCCATGTTGTTGAAACCCGGTTCTTGAGAGAAATCGTTGTCTCGTAAAACGGGTCCAAGTAAATCAGGAGGAGGAGCTTTAGTAGTGTTAATGTCCGAGTTATTATCTTTCATCTTGTGGATCAATCTTGGAATCCAGAAGCTACGCACAACTTCCAAGAACTTGTGGCTGCTGGAATCGATGCTGAGCTGGCGTGCTTGTTTCTGAACTCTAGTTCTCCAGTAGTTTTTGATCTCGTTGTCTGTTCTTCCGGGTAAATACAGCGCAATTTTTGACCACCTAAGAAACAACATGTTGATTATAGTCATACGACTAATGTTTAAAAAAAAAAAAAATGTCTTAGTTGTTTTCTTCTTTAATTATATTCATTTTTTTTCAAACAATAATTAAGTTTATTTCTTTTTTACTATTGTATTATACAATGTTTTTTAATTTTTGTGAAATTGTGTTTAGTTAGATATTTAATGCTGTTTTTACATAGAAAAGGGTAAAATAATATATAATATATGTAATTTCTTTTTTTTTTTAAAGTAAAGAATGAATAAATAAGAGTAACGTACCTATTACCCCATTTAGAGTGGAGCTCGAGGATTAAGAGTTGTTCTTGAGGAGTGAGATTCCCTCGCTTTATGTCAGGTTTAAGATAATTCAACCATCGCAATCTGCAACTTTTTCCTTTTCTCTTTAGCCCTGTTATTTTTTTTACAAGAAAGAGATCAAACTTTCAATTCAAACTTGATTAGTGATTATAATATGAAGTGATGGTATTTAATATAATTGATATTAGACCAATTAATAAACCATGTAATACAATTTCGCCTATAGTGCCGTGCACATCAAGTATATTACATTTTGTTGGAAAACAAGAAAAAGTAAAAGAAAAGGAATATTACCAGAAGATTTAGCGAGCAGATTCCATCGGCCTTCACCGTTATTGGCAATGTAATTGGTGAGAAGAGTGTCTTCCTCAAGTGTCCAAGGCCCTTTTCTCTGCTCTGCGCCATCTCCATTTCCATCACAGCTCTTCTTCATTATATTTGACATTTTTGTTCCCTTTTTTATAATTTTTTTTTTCAGGTCCTAAGCTTTATGTCAGAGAGAGAGAGAGAGAGAGAGAGAGAGAGAGAGAGAGAGAGAGAGAGAGAGAGAGAGGCTTTTGTGATTTGAGAAGTGGAAGTGAATTCAATGGTTGTGGGGAATTTATAGACTCGTGATTTGAGAAGTGGTTGAATAATCAATTATTTTTGATACTGTTCGTACTTTCTTTTTATACATAGATGCCACACAACGAAGTTGATCAACCATGAAGATTCTTAAAATAATTGATTATTCAACCACTAGATAGATTACTAAAGGGAAAATCACATTTTTAATCACCAATTAATGCTGAAAAAAGTAGCACTTTAAATATTGGTGAAATTATACTAACACTTTAAACTTCCAAACAAATTATACTAACACCTTAAACTTTCGATATGACTAATTTGTTGGCGCCACCATCAAACGTAACGAAATAGTGATGGTCCGTCACGGGATAATTAACTTCTGTTATATTTATTAAAACATGGGTAATTTAATCATTTTTAAACAAAAACTTTTTTATTAACTAATCAAATGTCGAAAAAACAAAATAAGTTAAAAACAAATCCTCATATTCGAAACCCCCAAATTGATTTGACAATTAGGGTTCGTCAAGGTGAAAACCCCCGAAAATTGAAAGAGAAAAATTGGAGGAAATCGAAGGGAGAGTCGGATGCATTGGAGTCGAAATGGGGTAAGGATGCTTTCTTCCTCTTTCTGTTGTTCAATTTCTTCCTCAGTGTTCGATTTATGGGTTTGCGATTTTATGTTTAGCTTATGGGTTTGCGATTTTCGATTTCGAAACATGAACTCGAATCTTTAGGGCTTTATTTACAAAGTTTTCAGACATAAATTTGTATGGAATTCGATTTGGTTTCGGGTTTGAATGTTTGACATTTCGAGTTTCTTCCTTCTTATGCGAGTTCTCTTATGCGATTTCTCTGTAGATTTCTTCCTTTATCTTTGGTATTTGTCGACGTTTGAGGTTACAATTTGTTACTTTACAGTGACACTTCAACGATAAAACTCACAATTCACGTTGGTGGATCTATGAAGAACGAAGGTGAAGATTACAACTACAGTGGAGAGTTGGGTTCTCATATCGTGAATTGGAAAGTCTTAGAGATTACATGGAAGCCGTTTGCAAACTTCTGCAAACTTGAAGCAAAGCTAAATGCACCGATTAGGTTCATATGGTTCAAAGAGGCAGGGAAAGAGTTGAAGAGTGTAAGCTATGTGTTTTTTTAGACTTCACGAACCCTAATCCCAAATCGATTTGGGTATTTCAATTTGAATTCATTTTAAGATATTTGATTGATTAATAAAAATGTGATCATTAAAAAATCATCAAGTTACCCACGTTTAATTAAAAATAACGGAAGTTCACTATTACGTAACAGACCGTTACTGTTCCATTATGTTTGATGGCGGTGCGAACAAATTAACATGATTGAAGGTTTAAGGTGTTAGTATAATTTGTCTGAAGATTTAAAGTGTTAGTGTAATTCCCCCAAAGTTTAAAGTGTTACATTTTTCAACCTTGATGGTTAAAAATGCAATTTTCCAGATTACTAAAGTGGTGCATTTGGAAATGTTAAATATCAGCATGGCATAATTTTTTTTAATGCTTTCCAATAAAATATTTTAATAGTTACATTTTACGGTTATAAGAGCATCTCCAATGTATTTCCCAATTTTTATCTCTAAAATGGAGTTGAATTTCTCTCCAATGTATTTCTCCATTTTCTACTCCAAAAAGAGTATTCTAGGTATATTCTTCTTTTCTATTTTATTGTTAATTGGTAAATAATACACTTTATCTATAAAATTTACAAATTAACTCATTAATTTGTTTTCTTTCAAAACTTTCATAAATTATGATATTATTTAAATTTAACCATTATCATATAAAGTTAACACATTACACCACATAAAGAATAACAAAACAAAGTAGATTTTAATTTAAACGTCATCATTTGAAAAAAAATTCCCAACTCTTTAGAAGAAGGAAATAATCAACTTTTGGAGCAATTAAGAAGACAAGTGCCCAAAGACAACAACATTTTGATATTCAAAGTAAGAACTATGCCTTGAAAGAATTTCAGGAAGAAAACAAATTTTTGTTCCAAGACTTGAACTCGATACAAGATCCGAATCTTCGTGTATATGTTCAGACTGAACAAACACGAATTTTACGAAAAAGGGCCGAGCAACAAGAATATCAACAAAATCCGCCTCAATCTGGTTCATTTGGACAATATTTTAATGATCTTGGTGGATCCGGAAATGGTTTACTATATGTTATATGTTATTGTATTACTATATGAATAGCAATAGTTGTTGCATTAAATTTATTATATGTTATTTCTAATTTCAGTATTTTTATGTATTTTTAAATTTATTATCAGTTTATGCTATTATATTTTTTTTCAATTTTTAAATTTACCTATCCTTTCTTTTAAATTAAATATATATTGTACATTAAATTTGTCAAAATAAAAAAGTAAGAATTTATAAAATGTAAAATTTTGAATGATTGTTTTGTAAATAAAAAAGTTCATCTCCATTTTGGAGTGGAAAATGGGATTATTCCATATTTGGAGGAAAAAATTGCATTTTCCATTTTAGAGTTGAAAATGGGGTAGAATTGGAGATAAATTTACTCCAAAATAGCATTTGGAGTTGCTAATGGGGTAGAGTTGGAGATAGGGACAACGACGTGGAGAGTAGAGAGTCAATAAATCTAGCCTTGAATTTTGTTTTCTGGGTTTATGCTTGTGTTTATTTCAATACATGTTAATGAGGATAATATGTCCATCTGTAAATAAAATTACAATACTTTAGTGTCAAATACTTTTCTTTTTTTTTTCTTAAAAATATTAAGGGTAAAAAGAATTCTACAATTTTAAAAATGTTAAATCTTTAAATACAAAATGAATGCAGTTTTATATAACCTTTTGATGTTTGATTTTTGTTAGTTTTTAATAGGGCAATTGACCAAAATAGTACATTTTAAAACTTTTATTCCAAACTTAGCATCACTAGTTGAAAATGACAATAATAACACAAATTTTGACAATAATAACACCAATTTAATATTAAAATGACATAAAATTATTTTCTAATGGAGAAAAACTAAACCCTCAATTGAAAATAGTGAATCCAAACATAATGTTTAATTTTATTTCAAATTTATTTTGGGTAAACAAGTAATTTTACATAATTATTTGTGCTATTTTCGGAATTTTAAATTTAAAGGGCTAGGTTTGCAGCAAAAAAATAAATTTTATGCTATTTTAGGGTATTTCTATTTTTACAGAACTTCAAATTCGAAAACACAAATAATAGTTTATGGGTTTCGCATAGAAGTAGTAAAGATAAAGAAAAATAAAAAGTTCCTAGTTTTCAATAAACCCAAATTAAGATAAAATAATTATTAGTGAGGTGATTTTTTTTGTTAAAGCGAGGTGATCTATTGACTATTAATTTGAAAAACAAAAATCCATTAAGAAATTGTATTATTTAGCTCTACCGGATCCGAATAGGAATTCTTTGTGCTACATTTAATGATGGATCAACCACAAAATTAGGCCTCGACATAAAAACCGGAACCAAAATATCCGAATCGGAACCGATCCGAAATTGCCAAAATACTCATTGGATCCTACTCATTGATATCCGTGGGTATCGGATAATACCAGAACCGAACCATAAACATTTCGGATACCCGAATTACCCGAAATATAATTATATAGCCAAAATATTAAATATATATCAGGTTTTTGGGTATATTATGGATATATTTTCTTTAGTTATTTTTGGGTTTTCGGGTATATTTTTGGATTTTTTGGTATATTTTAGGCATTTCGGGTAATAAATACCCAAAACCGATTAAGTTCCAAAAAAATTCGGGTATTTTCCGGTTCCTAAACCTCTCTACCCAAAATATCCAGAACCGAATGGTACCGAACCGAAACCAAACCGAAATCATTTCGACACCTATATGGATCCTAAACCTCTCTACCCGAAATACCCGAAACCGAACCGAATATCCGAATTCCTAAGGCTACACAAAATGATAGATGGTCGATTTAGACTTGTGGTTGTGGTTATCACTGCTACATTACATACCAAATATTACCACACCCGATCTTTCATTAGAAGTTTCATTAAAGTCCTACCTAATTTCTTGTCTCTTACTAGGTTTGAACAAAATACTCAGAACCAAAAAACCGAACTGGAATCGAATTAGGAGTACCAAACCGAATCGAATAATCATAAATACATGAATGGTTCCTCTTATAAAATATTTCAGATACCCGGACCGAACCGAACCGAATCGAAACTCGAATGTGTACCAGAAATATATGAAATACAATTATATATCCAAAAAAATTATGTATATTTAGACTTGAAATAAACAAAATACCAAAAATTACAAATATATACCAAATATATTAGTTATGTTTAGACCGAAATAACAAAAATATCCAAAAATCTTTAGTTATATTTGTCAAAATTAAAACTATTTTTGCAAAATTTAACCAAATTTAATTTAAATTGAACTATTTTCTTAGTTTTTTCGTGTATTTGGGATAAATTTTGGGTACTCGGAACCGACCCGAACCCGGTCGGAACCGAACCAAACCCGACCCAAAAAAAAAAATACCCAAATGTGTTCTAAATCTCTAATACCGAAATATCCGAAATCCAAAAAAACCGAACCGAATCCGAACAGATATCCGAATACCCATGCCTCTGACTCTTACCCGCTAAATAAAAAAAAAGGTACTAATTAATGCCTAAGAAAAACACCTATGTAAAAAAAAATTAATTATTCAGCAGTTTAACTTTAAATTAACAAAAATATATCTTATCGAAATCTGGTCCGGGTTGATCTGGTGATATATAATTAAAATTCATCTAAAACTACAACAATTATCAAAAGTAATAACGAACTAAAAGAAGAGGCTTGGCGAGTGGCGACAAACAAAAAAAAACAAAAAATTAAACAGGCTTTGCAACTTGTAAAGGGTTCAAGTATTTAAGTTCGACGTATGTAAAATCAATCAAATCTTGGCACCAGAGGAATTCTATGCGAAGTCACCATGTCGGATTAAGATACTCTAAAGGAATACGTGTCATTCTTGGAACTATTCCTTCTCAAATTCTGGATAATTCGTTTACCAACTAAAAAAATATATATATAAATAACTCAATATCACAGCCTCAGTTTCAAGATAAGTTTAGTGGGGCAGAACAAAAGTGAAGATAGAAACACATGGAATGAAGAAAGGAACAACGGGAAAGGGTGGAGAAATACAATTTATGATTTTCAAATTTAGAAAATTAGTAGTGGTAAATCGTGCCCATCAGTTTCCTTTTATGGAAACCCACATTGGTTGTGAATTAAATGATATATTTAAAGTTGAAATTACGGTGGTGTTATAATGCCGACCCATTTCTGTATTTAGCCCACTTGATCCGATAATGACACTTGCATACAACTAAGTTTAAAACCATATTATCACAATCACAAATAATGAAAATTTCCTAATTTGATTATATATGAATTAGTAAAGTAAAATGTCAATGCTTTATGTGATTTTGCGTGCATACTGCTACACTTGTTAATTTCTCAACTAGAAGATAATAGGACAATAACACACCCTAAAGAATACTAGTCTGAACATACAATATAGTCTAGTGTGGTTTGTGTTAGAACTGAATTTCATTGGAATGACGGCCAGAATTTAGAGCCGCTGCTAAACGTTCTTTATCGCTCAGTTATTTATTGACTTGAGCAAATGATATGGGTCGGTGAAGTTTTTTGTCAAGAGTGGTTCAAGAAGCGCTTTACTCTAATTTTGCTTCCTTCAGCTGTGTTCAAACCAATTCTCAATAGTCCAAGAATACAGAAAATACACTTAGTTAATTAGTTTCTAAACAATATAATGTTCGACAGTGAAAATGAATGAAAGAAAATTCATCCAAGTACCAAAAAGGAAAATTAACAGAATGCTACTTCCTTACACCATGAAGGAAGGCTCCATAGTAGCTTTACGCGCAGGCAAAGACCAATAACGTACACCAAGCTACAATGTTGAAAGAGTTGAAGTAAATGTAAACTCTACAAGCCTTCAGATAATAAACGTATACTATTCAAAAAAAAAAATGTAAACTCTACAAAAAAGAAGGTTACAAATATATATTTGATATTTTGAAACAAACTTAAACAAAAATTACTCTTTTTTTTAATCAAACCGTAAGATCAAACATAAAGTTAGAGGTTACAGAGAACTTCATTTTGATAAATCCCAAATTCCATTACCAAACACCACTAGGGCCGGGGATTGATACAAAATATAGAAAGAAGAAGAGAATCAAGCTGAAACAACGAAAAGCAAAAGCAAAAACACCAATAAATTGTAACTCCAACGTTAAGTTAAAAGAAAAAGAAGATTATATCATAAAATAAAATATTGATTTGATCCAATTTCTAAACCCTATACTCGATCCCTTGCTGCCTTTGTGAAAGCCAACTTTTTCTTCTGTCTCTCCATCTCTCTCAGTAATCGCTTGCATATTCCCATTGCTCAGATTCAACTCTTTTAAGCCTAAGAGTTCAAGCCGGTAGGTGAATGTTGACATCTCCTTGAATAGTAAGCATCTCGGAAGAGAAAAAAAAACGTAAATTACTACGGTTTGGTTGGGTTCCGTTTTGGTTTTCTATTCGTTTGTTCAGTTTTTGTTTAAAATGTTAATATCGAACTAAATCTGAAATAATTATATTTAGAGTCGGTTTCAAACTGAATTTGGATCGGTCCAATCATAGTTAAAGATTATCGGATATAATAGTAATCTTTTGTTGGAAAAAGTCGAATTTCTTGAATTCAAATAATCAAACAAAACTATAGTAATTCTCTGCTTAAACTCATAGCGACCATCCAAAGCAAACTTTATGATGCATATTTACAAGAGAAGATATTCTGCGAATATAAGAGTAGAATCTATAAAGAGGCATATAAAAATTACATTTTTTCTTATTTTAATTTAATATTGTTGATTTTTAAAATAAAGATAGTTCAGTAATTATTTTTCTTTTTTAAAATTTGTATGTATTTTGTGATAATTATTGCAAGTTGGTGAGTTTTACGAAAGTTTTTAGATGAAAATTATCGGTTAACAACAACATATATTATCGATCTGTTAAAATTTGCCACTGAACTTGCAAAAAAAAACAAAAAATCAGGTTTAGCATGAAAAGTTTAAAGAATTATGCATATAATTTTTCAAAGTCAATGCCCATTTAATAAATTTGCATGAAAATTTTCTCTTTTCTTGGCAATAAAAATTAGGCAAGCAAATTATTAAAGAATTCAATCTTTGTATGCTCTAGGGGTGGACATTCGGTTATTCAGTTCGAATTTTTTGGTTTTTGGTTTTTTCGGGTTTTAGGAAATAGGTCTCATTCGGGATTAAATTTTATATCGGTTTAGTTCGGTTCGGTTGGGTTCGATTTTGGTTCGAGTTCGGTTTCGGACAAAACTATTATAACAAAAATATAAATAACTATTTAATTTTAAATAATAGTTTAGATTTTAGGATATTTTAGTATGTTTTCAACATAAATTTAATTAACAGTATTAATTATTTTTTGAATTTTGGTTAATTCGGTTAATTCCATTCGGTTTATACAATTCGGGTTTGGTTCGGTTCATGATCGGATAATTTAAATATTTTATATTCCATTCGGATTATTTTATAATTCGGTTTCGGTTTCGGTTCGGGAATTTTGCCCACCCACCCACTACTAAGTTTTGGGATATCTAATTTGTGTCTATTTTTAGTAAAACATATTTCTCAACAAAACATTTACTTTTTTCCGCATTTAAAAGGCTATTACGGTAATGTAAAATGAAAATAGGAAAAACGAAACCAAAATTAATGTGAAAGCGAGATATCCCCAACGTAGAACAATTAGTAATTGGATAGTTGCCGCCTCATTATTGATGTAAGAAAATGGAAAGTGGCGAAGCCAATCTTAACGATTGGGATGGGCTTGGATTTTTCTGCCTCCTCACAATCATATCGATGTCATGCCATATCAAAGTCAAATTTCGTAATTTCTACTATCAAAACATTTATTGACAATTTAATCACATTTGTGACGTTNAGCTAATGTTTTAAAAAACCCAAGTTTTTATATGTGCTATTTTTGTTTTTCAACCTGCCGAATCAATTGTCTATGTAACTCGGCTTTTGCGACCGCCTAGGCCACAATTAATTTCGGTTGGCGATGTAGAGCCACCCCCAATGCAAAAGAGATCATATGCCTACAAGTTATATAGTTTTAAATATTAAAAATACATGGAAAACAAAATTTTAGTGTAGCAAAGCAACACAGAGTGAGAACATATGTTCGTCGAACGATGCTGTTACTCGAGGAAGATAATGAAAAGTAGGGTTTTTGGGGATTTAACACGTGACTTGAAACTATCAAAACCAAGTTTAACCAATAATAAAACTAATAATAATAAATAAATAAATAAAGTTAACCAATATGCTACCTAAACATATTTTAGAACTACACAAATATAATAACTATATTTATCGATAAAAAAAAAAAGATTGGTTCCAAAAAAAGAAGAAGTTTAATCGCTATTCTATCGTCCGACTAACGCTTGTCAATTTTTAAATTATCGACATCCGAAACAACCAGGGCCGTGACTATGTAGAATATTTAGAAACATTCGCTTACGTCTAATTTTTTTTTTAACTTTTATTTTGATCGTCGCCTACGTCCAATTTTGTAAAATTATTAATTTAAGAGATTATTTAAACTTTTTTAACTGTAATTTGAGGCTATTTGTATTGTACGTACAAGTTTAAAAATATATTTTTATTTTTATGAAAAGCCGGTGAAATCACTTTTTCAAGTTAGAAACTGAATAAAGAATGAATGAAAATTTGAAACACAGTTAGGTAACATATTAAAAAAAAAGGTTTTGTCAATATTTTTTATAAATTTTATTTTATAGAATTCTTTTTGTTTAAGAATCGTTTATGGCCTTATAAACGTAGGAACGGCTCTGGAAACAACTAAACAAGATAGAATCTATAAAACTTATCAAATAAAGGACTTCAAACAAAAACATTATGCTCGACATGGTTCCAAGTCTCGTATAACATTCTCATTTGCTCTCTTATCAATTTTATCGTATCGCATTTCTGTGTCTTTAATTGGTTGCATGTTTTTCTGCTCAAGAGTTTTCATATTCATCATCTTTCTATGATTCTATCTTTTAAAACTTATAAACTTATTTTGAGAAAAAAAAACTTATAAACTTATTTTGGAGATATACCAATCTTATATTATTTTACAATATAGCCTAATTAGTGTTACCGAAAAATTTAGTATTTCCGGTAACCAACCGAGTTAGCCGTTTAATGTTAAGTCGTCGTACGTAAGTTTTGTCTGATAGCCTAATGATGCAAAAACTTGTGATGGTCACTCATTGATCATTAATGCAATTTCTTCTATTTCATTTTGGCGCCATACTTGTTACATTAAAAGGGATTCTCAAAAGGTCCCGGCAGGCTAGATATATCCAACATTGAACATGGGTTCCACAAAATCTACTGCACAGTGGTAAATGGAAACCTAGCTACAAGTGTCTCTCTGGTCTCACACGCTTCTTTCTCATTCTCACAAGTCACACAATACAGGAGCAACTAACCATATTATTTTTAAAAATTAAATACATTATTGATCCCATCTTACAAATATCTATCTATATAAACAATCACAACTCAATAGCAAGTTTTATAACTAACTGTCTTAGAGAGAAAAAAAACAATTAAAGCTCACAATAAAAAGATCATATTTTAGTTTGTAGTGTCTCTAATGGCACGGTTTGAGCCATATAACTATAACGTTGTTCTTAACCCTTTGTTAGCACAAATTAACCAAAAACCAGAGCTAACAAATTTGGACTCACCAGTTTCTACTCCTCCTTCCAGTTTCATGCTTTTCTCCAATGGAGCTTTACTTGATGCACACCACAATGATTCTCACTTCTCCCCAAATTTACTGCACTGTGAATTGAATAACTCTCTTCTTCTTCTTTTTTTTTCCTTAAAAAATTCCTCCATATTCATATATTTGTTCTTAAACTTGATGAAGCTATAAATGGCAGGTGATTTGGGAAGAAAAGGCAAAAAAGAAGAGAGTGGGTCAAAGAGAAGAAGAAAGAGGTCGGAGGAGGAAGAATTCATGAATGAAGATGATATTCAGAAGCCAAGAGATGTAGTTCATGTCCGAGCTAAGAGGGGTCAAGCTACTGATAGCCACAGTTTGGCTGAAAGGGTAATTCAACAAACACTCTCAAACAAAGTTCTAAATTGGAAAAAGTTATTTGAACAAAATTGGAGTGTTTTTGAATTATTTTTGGAATGTATAAAGGTACGAAGAGAGAAGATAAATGAAAAGCTGAAATGCTTACAAGACCTTGTTCCCGGCTGCTACAAGGTGACTGAATTTTCCACAAAAGCCCAAATTTTTGTTTAATTAAAAAAAAAAATCAACAAAAATCTAAATAAACCCATTAATTCTGGAAAATGTGTGATAAATTTTTAAAAACTTCACCTATCTTGATGATATTTTGAAGTTATCTCATTATTCTTCTAGGGATTAAAACATGTTTATGCTATATATCGTCGAACTTGTGAATTACGTAACAAAAGAGGATACAAATAATTGAGTTCACGGTCCATTTTCTAATACGGAACACCATAATTCAAATTACAGAGGTTGTGGCAGCGTCACGTATGTAAATGAATAGATTGTTGTAACTATAACAAAGAAATTGTCTCATAATAAAATAAAAAAATTAATCAAAATGGGTTTATATTCTTTACTCAAATTCGAACATGATGCAGACAATGGGAATGGCAGTGATGCTTGAAGTCATCATAGATTATGTTCGATCACTGCAAAATCAAATCGAGGTTAGGCCAATATATAATTAATCCATTTCACTCTACAAAAAATCCATTTAACTTTTATAATAACCCAATGACAATATTCAATAATTACATGGTCTTCTGCTATGGCCTCGTGGCTGCAGTTTTTGTCCATGAAACTCTCAGCGGCCAGTGCGTACTACGACCTTAATTCTTTGGATATCGAGCCAACGGATATGTTTCAGGTAATTATCACAGATGACATGATTAGATTATATAAATATTTTCATGGATTTGTATTAATAATAATTGTTATAATTAACAGGGAGGGAATATGTATAGTGCAGAAGAGATGGAAAGGATTTTAAGAGAAAGTGTTGGAACACAGCCTCCTAATTTCAGTTCAACATTTCCCTTTGGTTCATAAGAAAATTATCAGAGAAATTATTGTCTTTTCCTATAATTAAATTCTATAAATAAGGACTTGCCATATCAGTAATCAGTATACGTTTATTATAAATGTATGACCTTATGAAGCTTATACATACATATATGTACCTTCAAAATCATTATAAGAGTAAAGTTATGTGACAAAAAAAAAACTCTGTTTAAGATAACATATGATTTTGATATTACAAGGGAAGGCACAACAAAAAGACTTTTCCTTCAAACACATAGTTACACTTTCAACTTGCAACTATTTTGTTATGTCACTGAAGGCAAATCTGGTTCAAAGCATCCGCGATATGCTTCATCGATGGGCGTTTCTCGGGGATAATACTAACGCAGGCCATTGCAATCTTCAGCACGGCGATGACCTCTTCTTCAATCTCTGTGTCCTCAGGCACCAAATACGGATCCAAAATGTCTGGCATCTCTTTTTTCTCATCGATACACATCTGTATCCACTTCACTATCTCCATTTCCGATTTACCCACAAAAACAATCGGTAATCTTCCCGTTATCATCTCTAGCAAGATAACCCCGAATGAGTATACATCCCATTTCTGTGATGGCTTCACTGTTGCTTTCTTGGCTTCAGGAGCCTGATAAAACGAGCTCAAGTTTGTGGATGAACCAATCGATGAGGCGCTCTTGTTGGATGGTCGGTCGATTGTGGTTGATTCTAATGTTCCGGCGATGCTAGAGAGGTGCATGAGTCCGAAATCCGAGATATGAGGCACCATATCCTGTCCCAGCAGTATATTGCTGAGTTTCAGAGATCCATGAACATACTTTTTGGGGCTAAACTCGTGAAGATACACCAACCCTCTCGCGATTCCCCTCATTATCTTTAACCGAACTTCCCAAGACAGCGGCTTGAATGACACCATACCGGGATTTCCTAACAATCGACAAAATGAAAAATCGAGTTTCAACACAGAGAAACGATCAAAGAGTTTTATCATAGAGGTGTATAATTAAGTACCGTGGAGTGCATTGGCAAGACTTCCGTGAGCAATGTAATCGTAGATGAGAAGCTTCTCCTCCACTGACCAATAATAAGCTTTAAGATTAACGATATTCGGATGCCTTAGCTTCCCGATTGCTTCGACTTCTGTCTGAAACTCCTTGCATCTTTGGGATCCTCCTTCTCCCAATCTCCTAACAGCCACGGTTAGACCATCTTCGAGGACAACTTTATACACAATCCCATTCCCGCCTTTTCCAAGAACGAAAGCTGAAGCCTTAAGCAGCTCATCTAAATCCAAAGCCATATGTTTATCCAACAGAACAAGATCATGTTGTGGCTCCAGATTTTCCGAAGAAGGGCTCTCTGATCCGTCTTTGCCGAAACAGAAAGAACCTCTCTTTACTTTCCCTTCTTTCTCCAACACATAGCCCTCCTCACCCACGCTATTACGACGCGAGCAAAGCTTCAAGTAGCAACAAGAGAAGAGAAATCCAACAATGCAGATTCCAATCGCATCACAGACCACAATTGCTATAACAGCAGATTTACTTAGACCTCCTCCTTTCTTGGCTCCTCCTTCACTCTTATTGTGGTTTTCGGGTACAAAAGGGTGAGATGTTGGAGAATTTTCTGTATTTGGCAAACAAGGATCCTTCAATGGAGGTCCACACAGCCTCGGATTCCCCAAGAACGCAGTTGGTCCTCTGTTAACCAGAGCACCGGTTTGTGGGATTGGTCCACTCAAATTGTTGTGAGCTAGATCGACATACACTTTCTCAGGCAAACTCCCCAAGCTCGCTGGGATCGAGCCGCTAAACGAATTATGAGACAAATCAAGAGTTCCTTGCAATCTAGTCAAATTACCCAAATCATTAGGAATGAGACCATTGAGATTGTTGTAAGAAAGGTCAAGCTTCTGTAAAGAACCCAAGGCGTGACCAAATCCGCTAGGGACAGAACCAGTGAGATTATTCTGGCTCAAATCGAAGCTCCTAAGCCTCTTACACCGCAGAATCGATTCCGGGATCGACCCATTAAGAGAATTATGCGAAAAATCCAAAATTTGCAGGAACTTTAGGTCGCCAATTTCGTTTGGGATCGACCCAGATAAGGAATTTCCATAAAGAACCAAACTTTGAAGCCGTTGAGCATGAAAGAGCTCAACGGGTAAGCTCCCACTAAGCTCATTGCTCCTCAAATTTAAATGGCGGAGATTAGAGAGTAAACCCAGAGAGGAAGGAAGATGACCTACAAGTTTCTTCTTGGGGATGCTAAGAGAGACAACAACCTTCTGATCATCACAAGTGACTCCGTTCCAAGAACAAGGGTTTTGATTCTCGGAGTTCCAATTGCTTAAAGACCCATCTGGATCTCTGGAAATTGACCGCTTGAGAGTCAAAAGCGCATAGCCTTCGTCGTTCAGAGCATTTAATTCGCCATTGAAGTTCCAGATAAGAAGAACCAAGAATAAAAGCGATCCCACCGACATTTCCGAGGAATCAGAAGAAGAAGAAAATAGCCGAATTTGGACAAGAAATTACTTTTCAGAGGGAGAAATCAAGGAGAGAAGAGTTAGCGGAGATTGATCGAGAGCTAGGAGAGAGATAAGTGAGAGTGTGAGAGCATGGAAAAGGAGAGTGGAGAGACGTTGAAAACAAGATTCGGCTTCCTCACTTTGGACCTTTGGACTTTGGTTTCTATCTATCTATTAATATCCTCATATATTCATCGTGTTCTCGGCGGGGTCAAATATCTATAAATTATTTTGGTATGTATTTTTTTTTAAAACTACATAAGATGAAAATAATTTAACTGACTACATATATTATTTGTTTTTAAAGCAAGTGTAAGCTACATATAATTTAACTAGATTAGATGAATATAATTTTATCAATAACGCAAATCATTTTTACCTTAAAAATCTCTCTTTCCATTAAAATTTTGTTTTAATTTGAAAGTTTGATTTAAATATACAATTTTATAATATATAATTTGATTTTTTAGCTTTTTGATTTAAATATACAATTTATTATGATTACATTTGAAAAAATAATTTAATTTGATTTGAATTTGAATATGCAATTTAATATAATTAAATTTGAATATAAAATTTAATATATTTGAATTTGAATATGCAAAGTAAATGGTAATCTCAAAAAAAAAATCCATTTTGAAATCTAATTTGAATATTTATTAGTATGTGTGAACTATATATTATACGTTTTATATATCAATAATATTATAATTTGAATTTGAATATACAAAAAAATTGTATGAAATAAAATATAACTAAGAGATTTTGTAAACTTGTAAGAATAATATTTGTCATGATAAAAAAAAAATTATAATTTTTTTATAACCCTATGAAATATAATTTAGAAATAAAAAATCAAAATATATTATTTTATTTTATAAATGAAATAAATTAGAAAGTAATATTGATTTAATAGTGTATATAAACTCGATTTTAATCTCATATTGAAATTTATGTCATTATGCATAAGTTTAATGTAAATGACACAAATATAAATATTCTAGTAATTTAAACATTTTTCATAAATGCTTGAGAATCTCTATGGTGATGACACATCAGCACATTTGTAAATAACATATAAGATAAAAGTTTTATGTAAGTTTTTTTTTAATAATGTCGGGGAAAACGAAACCTGAGAATAATGATGATTGATGCCAAATGTACAAAAGAAAAGGTCTTGCGGAGATATTCATGCACTTTCTTTCTCATAACGAAGATGCACTTATGCCAATTTTTTATATACTTCGGGCTCACATATATAGAACATAGTGTTTCAATTTTTATACAAAAAAAAAAACATATTATTTCAAGTTTTCAAGAGATAGCTTTTAAAACTCAATATGATAAGACGTCAAAAAAAAAACTCAATATGATAATTACGTCATAGTTTAGAATTTTTGTTTATGGCATTAAAACCATGTTTCATTAGTTATTGGAAGGATTATTTTTAGGTAAATAAATAAGTTTCCCTTTTTCGGTTAATCTTAATATGAAAACATGGTAATCTTAAAAAAAAAAAAAACTATTGAAACGTGGTTGTGGAAGTCTCGTTAATCTAGTGGTTAACTAAGTTTTCGATAAGAAAAACCATTCCAATAACTAATAAAACATGGTAAAAAACCAAAAAACTACTAAAACATGGTCGTAGAAGCTCTATTGGTTTAGTGTTTAACTAAAATTTTATTAATTATTTTACACTAGGTTTGAGGTTCGATTTTTAAATATTAAAATTTATTGTCATTTATGCATATTAATGGAGACAAATTTATTAGAGATCTCCAAGACTCCAATATGGTACAAGTAGAATCGTGATGGTTTTGTGTGTTATGGATAAAATTGTCCATGTGTTAAGAATAAAACTGTCCATGCTAATTCATAAGTATAGTGCAGAGAGGAACCGTCTGTCGTCAATTCTTGTGAATGAGTAAAATTGTCAAAGTTGTTTTCAAATTTGTAATAGGATAAAAATCAGATGACAAAAAAAAAACTAAACATATGGTTTTGGTAAATAAGATTTTTTTTACAGCATATTATGTGAATAAGATAAGTTCGTATCTTTCTTATTTTTATATTCCCGAAATGAATTAACTAATAAACTAATGAGCCAAAAAAATTTTGAAGATTATAACGAATTAACAGGTATATAAGCTAAACTAGTTCTAATTTTTTTTCATCTTTCAGCATTTTAACCCCTTACCTGTTAATATGATTATAAACTAATGAATAGTTTCACACAAAAATTAAGTAATTATATACAGTACGAGACATATATTTCTTAACGGTGCAGTCGTCGAAGTAGAAAGGATAAAGCTGCAGTACTAAAGTAAAGTCTCTAATTAATGTAATTAAACCCCTACTTCTACTTTATTTTGTATGGAAAATAATAGAGTGATTAGTACGGCTCCATGATTATCCCACATTCTCTGCATAACTATAAAGGGAACACCTTTATGAACTATGATGTCCCTCTTTGTATTTTTCCAGCCGTTAACACACACATAATGTTCTCAAGTAATCCATTCACAGAAAAGTGTGAATCATAATGTCTATAGTTGTCTAGCTAACGTATATCACAACTAATGATGTTTAAAGGCTAAATTTTAAAATTAGTTGAAACTGTATTTAACGGGTGTGTGTGAATTGTGTAGATGAAAATGACTTCATTCAAGTTAGAAAACGTAACAAACATAATACTCCATCCGTTTCACAAATATTGTCATTTTAAAGTTTTATTTTTCTCTCCGTTTCACAAAGAGTATCATTTTAAGGTTTTATTTTTGTTTCACAAAGAGTGTCGTTTTATGTTTTCAATGCATAATTTTGAACAAAAATCCAGTTTTACCTTTATTGTTTTAATGTATTAATTAGAAAAGGAAAATTGTGTAGTGTATTAATTAGGGGTAATATTAAAATTTTAATAATTTTTTTAATATGTGTGAAATGTGTCAAAATGACACTCTTTGTAAAACAGAGAGAATATTAAATGTTTTTTTTGTTAAAGATAATCTTAAATATATGCATATGTCTTTAACAATAGTTTAAATTAAAGAAAGATCTTTCACCTTCAAAAAAAAAAAAACCTGAGATAAAAAGTCATTGTTATGGTGATGAATTACATGAAATAATGGATGCTGATTCTAAATAAAAACCCCTTTTTAAAGTTTTAGCAATAGATATTATAGAGTTATTTCAATTATTAACTAATTTTTTCAAACAATCAATCACATGAATGACACCAGGAAAGTCATTACAATTCCAATCGGATTGAACAAAAAGTGTTGCTGAAAGAGCATCATACATTGAACAGACATGCCTGGACCTGTGTTATATGCTTTGCTTTCTTATCATATCAATCATCCATACCACCAACAATTGTATGATATATGTATATATATATATATATATTTATATTTATAATATGTGAACATAAATATTCTCAATCCTTTGTAGATTATATTGCACAAAAGAATACTATAAGAACGTAGCATGTTTAAAATATCATTTGAGTAGCATTTGTTTATCAGTAAAAGCACTTCATAGTAAAAGAGATGGATGTATGGAGCAGCAAAATACGAGTAAAATCGGGAAAGACAATCACAGGGTCCGACTTTAGCACGTGCGAAATTAGGAGCGTGTGTTAGGGGAAATTAGCCGTTGTCGTGGAGCGCCTAGAACATCAACTAGCATAATTACCACACTACGCGTTCCATAAAATCCATACGCAACAACAATTTTTTGTTTTGGTCTAAATGTTAAAATTTATACCATTTTTCCATTCTACAATGTTTGTCACGATTAATGCAATGTTTATACCATACGCAACAACATGGTCTCACTTGCCACGATTAATGCTCTATAAATATTTTTTTCTTTAATACTTTTGAAGTAATTTAGAGATGTTATATATAGCTAATGTTCTGTAAGTGATCCTAGTTGCGAGTTCCATTATGTATAATTCCCAGGCCCGACTCAAGACTGTTAGGGGCCCTTCGACAAAAACAAAATTTTGGAGCTCTTAAACAAAATGTTAAATTTAAAATTTTTTTGGGTCCTTAAACAAAAAAAATTTTGGACCCTAAAACAAAAAAATATATATCAAAACTATATAAAAAAAAACCCTGCATTGCATCATATATATATATATATATTTTTTTTTTTGTTACAAAAAAAAAGTTGACAAAACTTTTTTTTTTATAGGTCCATTATGCCTGTGGGCCCTGGAGCGATCACCCTGCTGGCCCTTATAGTTAAACCGAGCCTGATAATTCCTCTTACCATCAAATTCTCTTTTACCATCAATTTTCAAAACACAAACCGTAAGGGGCATTTAGTGCAGATCGGTGAAAAAAACATAGAAGTTGCATTAATTGTGATTATAGTGTTTAAGGTAGTTAGAAATCAGTTGGTCACATGCTAAGGGTTTATCTTACGTTGTGTGTAAACCTAATTAAAAGTATTGTAAACATTTTATAGATTTCTAATAAAGAAAAATTCGGTGAGCCGGAGCTTAGAAAACCCCTTGTTCGATCCATATGCTTTTTCAATCTTAACGAATAACGGTCAGTGATTCATTAAAGATTTGCAGACCAATGGAACGTTTGCTATAAATCTAGTCTAATAAAGATTTAATTTTCATAAGTCATCAAAGTTCCATAAGTCACCAAACCACCAGACCGAATGCTATAAATATTGTGTGCATTTGTTTTCTTGCTTCTAATCGTTTTATGAAGGTCAGATTTGAGATCTAAATCATAACAAGAAATACGAGTCTCAGCTCATCATTATTATCCGTAGATCCAAATCGAGAAGCTTCCTAGTTGACAATTGACAAAGAAAACAAATTCGAGAAAGTTTCTTAAACCGGAAAACTCTCACGGGCGAAGAGTACGTACTCTAAACTCTCTTACCAACTCGGATGGTTTACTGTAAACCATTCAAATATCAAAACCAACACCACTAGATTAGATATTTTTATGAAAAATTGAAAATATTTTAATAATTGCATTGAACGCAGAGAAATCCTGATGCGGTCGAGTGAAATTCTGACTAATGAGTCCAAGGGCCTCGTGCTCGTAAGGTCTTAATGTCGTATTCTGTGTGTACATTTCCTCTACTCCAAAATCTGTAGTTTATCTGATGAACCTTATCACTTGAGTTATTCAAACGCACACGTTACATTTCTTGGTTATCTATGAACCTTAGATGTCAAACTTTCATACGCATTCTCTTTTCAGTTTCTTTTAAATTCAAATATAAATGTAGCAGTTTCGAACTCTTTGATTATAGAAAATAACTAAACAAGCGGAGCGCAATCGGTTCTGTTTTTCGTGTTTGAATTGATTTTTAACTCTTTTTCCCCACAATCTTTTTTCTAACAATGTGCATTCTAGTATTCTACCATATCTGAATACGATTAGTATAATACTACAATATTATTACAAACCCCTGGACTACATGTCTTGCTCTAATTTCGTTTGGAAAGTTATATCCGAAAGTTTAGCTAGCTCATAAATAGTCTATCAAAACTTTATATTTGCTAATAAATATGATATCCTTTAAACTTCAAGAAAGAAACTAACAATAGAAGAACAATAACACTATATATGGATAATTCGTTCCGGAACAATATTTGAATAATGATATTGTTCTATCACCGATGGCAGGTGTCAGTCAGCAATGAAAATTGTTATATACAGTCCAAAAAAAAAAACGAATTAGAGGAAATATCTAAAAATCAAGCTATTAATAGAATTGGTAACTTGGGACGAAGGTAAGCTTTTGTGCGGCAAACATTGTTGTTGCTCTTCATGCGCATTTACGTCTCTATCCTCCTCTCTCTATAAGTAACCCCTAGAAGTGTCTGCATAAAACTCAAAATCTCAACCAATCTATCAATAAAAGCTTCACTTAAAATCTATCAGAAGAATGAACAATAATGAAGAATTTGTGCGGCTATGGTCTGCGATAATGATCTCGCTGGCTAATTCGGAGGCTCATAGTGAGTTGCGCAGGACCAGCAGAGAAGAAGATACAGAGAACATAGGGCGAAAGAGGAAGGCTGAGTCTAGGAGAGAAAGAAAGAGGAATCGGGTTAAGAGACAGCGCGTGTCTACATCTTCAGACAAATCTCATAACAATTTGTTGGAGAAGGTAAAACAAAATTGTTGTGTATTTATTTGTTGTGATGCGTGTTCCCCAAGAAACTCTTCATTTACTCTTTTCTTCTTTAATTTGAATACTTAGAAGAAACAGCGGGAACTTATAAGAAGCAAAGTAGAAGCACTGAAGCAAATAACACCCAATTGCCCAGAGGTAACTTCTGCCTCATAAATTGATTTTTTTTTTTCTTGGTGTGGAAATGTTTAGTTTTCTTAAATGTTTTTTCTTATCTTTTTTCGTATGATTTAGCAGTCGGATATCATCTGCATCCTTGATAGTGCTATCGAGTACACGAGAAGGTTGCAGCTTGAAGTTTTTCTTACAGGTTAAAAATCTCTATGGCCATATCCTCATTCTAATTTGTTCATTCAAGATTATCTTTCTGGGTTTTTAATTTCTCTTCATTTGCAGTATTAAGAAATTCCGTATGAATAGAGTGACCGGAGACTGTCTACGAAGTTACGGACGCTGGTGCCGTTTAGTATAACTTATGAGTTTTTGTTTTTGTTATTTTGTTAAAAAGAGTTTCTGTTAGGTTCTTTTCATTCTCTCAGATGTTCTTTCTTCTTTGGTTGTAAATTATAATAAACTGTTTTGTATGTTTTTGGTTAAATGTTAAGAGTTTTGTTAAGGCCACCATATCTTTAAATTGTGTTCAGAAGTTAATACATGATCTTGCAAAAGTTGTAATATTTTTTAAAACCCATTTAAAACTTTTTGTGATATTTTTCTATACAAAAAGTTGTAATATTTCTTGAAAATAAATGTAAAAACATTATTTCAGAGATGTCGCATATATATTTCTATTTTATATATCTTAATGTTTTTATATTTAGTCAATAACTAGTTATATTTTGAGGAAAAAAAATAGTTACATTTAAAATGACAACAAATAGATAAAGGATTTTAGCAAAAAAAATTAAGTTAATAAACATTCAATTTTATATGTAATTTATTTAAAATTTGACAAGATTTTTTTGTTAAAAACTAAATAATTTGTTTTTTAATCGAAAAATTCATTTCTTTTTCTAAAAATAAAATAATTTGTTTATTAAAATTTGCAATCTTTATATAAGGGAGAAGTAAAACTACTAACTAACCTTGTTTTTTTCACCCGAAAATCACTGACAAACAAGCTATCAAAACTGAGCCGAGAAGAATAAGGGAAAACAAAATATTAAAAAAAAAGCAGAAATATGAGACTATTATCTAAAACAAAATTTCCTGCTGAAAATGCAGCATATTACACTATTATTTGATTGGTAATATCTTCAAGTATATCCAGTTTTGTGATGCAGAATACTTCTAGTACTAATGTGCGATTTTGTTCTCTCTGTTATATAGTAATGCGAGCCTTAAAAGTGGATGTAACAAAGCAAGTCTGCATCTTTGTAAAAAAAACACAATTTTACAATAAATTGCTAAAATAAATCAATATATACACGAAAAAATTGAATTGGATAATCCAAAAAGTTAAAATTTTATCTTCTTGATAGTGGTGGTGGTGAAAAAAATAAATACAAGCTAGAAAGATTGAAAAAAGAATAATAAAAACAAAATTAAAAACAGTAATCCAATATATATGGAGAGTTTTCTCTCAGATAATAGATATTTGTCATTTAAAAAATATCTAACTAAATTTAATTTAACAAAAATTTAAGAATAATGAAAAATAAACATTTGTTCGGACAAGTAAACCAAATGTTATGAAGATTAGTAGTGATTGAGAATAGCTTTTCATCTTGATATACTTCTAAATGATTCAATAGTATGTTTATAACTAAAAACAAAAATTTACAAGAAACATATCAGAAAAATATAATTCACAGTATAATGTTAAAACATTTGGGAAGCTATTGTCGACAATCACCACAGCTAAATTTGGAAGTGGTTTATTAAACTACACGATCGCACACTTTTATATTCTGTAAATTTGGAGATAATTAGTTATGTTCGTTATAAAACTTTGTTTCTCTCGAATCAGACATGATGCAACAATGTATGATGCTTCAAGTGGTGGCTCATGGCATATATCTTCAAGACGCAGTCCAAACTCATCTTTTTTTATTTCCTCTGACGAACCTACTCTAGGGAATGATCAATTTTTCTAGTTTATAGACTAAGTAAAATAAGTAATCTAACATTTACCTCTTCGACTGTAACTTTTTCCTCTTTGATAACAGTTGGTGGATTCCAATCATCCTCTTTTGCCAACTATTTCTTGGCTTTTGGTACGTAAATGAGAAATAACAAATTCGGGATCATTTGTTACGTATAGTTTTCACTTTTCACATTTGATTAGTTACGTAAATGAGAAATAACTGTTAGGTAACCTTGTTAACAAATTCGGGATCATTTTGTTTTTTTGACGTGCTTTTAGGAGGAAACTTTTAAACTTGATTTTTTGCAATGCAATTCACGAACATTTCTTGAAATTTGTCTCCGCAAATTACCCTTTTCTATATCAAACTCTCATCTATCTTTCGGAAAAAAAAGTAAAAAAAAATACCATTTTCCTTTTTTTTTTTGGATCAAACGACCATTTATTCCTTTAAATCGTGATTAGCAGCTTTAAGCCACAAGAAAATTTGTGGGGTCGGAAAGTTGTTTTGCCCCTCTCTTCTAGTCAAATGTGACTGGCCCTCTACCATTCCACCCTAATACCCAAAAAACATGAAAATTTCCTCTTGTATAAGATAACGTAAAAGAAGAAAACTTATGTACAAAGATTCATTTTTGTTTACTTTTGACCACTAACCAAAAAACCTGCACAAAAAAATCCAGGTATTTTTATTGGGGAGAACGGCTAATTCATGCCTCAACAGAATCAAATGGTACGGATTAGTTTCTGAACAATCTTGTTGTGCTAAATCATACCCCCACTATTAATAATTTGAATATTCATACATGAACTCTTTTTTTTTTTGCCAAAACATGCTCTGACCCGAGTCCCATTAGTCAACTCCATTAAATCGTTAACGGTGATGACTCAGATGCCATATGTCATCTATCTTTGCTGCAACAAAACTTCAAAACTACGTAGTTTTATGAAAAAAAATTAAAAAAAAATTAATTATGCACAACCGGGGAATTGAACTATACGGTCAATCTCTTTGGAGGGTACAACTATACCACTGCACCAGATGCAATTGTTAGGATGAGGCACATGCTAAGGTATTTAAAGCACCAATATGTTCTCATCCTCAACCACAATTCGATTTTCTTCTTCTCCGTTCGCTACTTCCAATCACTGTAAAAGCTTTGTTGTGTGAATCGGATTAACGGGAAAATGGGACTGTTAGCTCCTGGATCGAACGCCCAATCCAGTCATCGTTCCCTTTTTTGAAAGTGTGAGCTTTATGTGGAAGTATCGTGAAGAGAAGTCTAGTGAAGTCTGCAGTCATGCTGGAACAACAATGAAGATGTTGGAACAAACAGACTGCAAAGCTGGAATATTAAACATGAATATTTAAATGATGTGGCACAAGTTGTTTGACGTGGATTGAGTAGCACATGGAGTCAAAGACAAAACCGTAAATCATGGAAGTTGCAGAAAACATATGTTGATGGGTGATATAAAGAAGGAATAAAGAAATACAAGTGGTGGAAAGAATAATTAAAGGGAGACATATGATTATGGGAGGAATAATTATGTCTCATAGGTTAATCTAGGGTGACACCTCATAGTATATGGTATATATACAAGGGAGGTGTGTGCTGCTAGTTTTAAGCCAAAAATATATAGAGAGAAAGTTGTTATATTTTGTTTCGTTGGTTTTAAGGCAAGTTGAGTTTTTGTTGGAACACAAGTCTGTGTGTTGGAACAAAGAGTGTTTCCAAAACTAGGTGTTAGGTTAGAGATCGTTTGGTCACAAGCTACAGTGTGTTGTAGGCTGTGTGTAAACCCAATCAAGAGTGTGTATAAGCATCTTAAAGATTTCTAATAAAGTGAAACTCGGTGTGTCGGAGTTTTGTATATCTCATGTTCATCTATCTCTTGCTTTTTCAGTTGGTATCAGAGAGGGCATCTGTAGATAGTCTAGCTCAACAAACGGGTGAGGATCCTGAGGAACGAGATGGATGAGTTATTACAAGTATTGGTTGAGTGTCAAAAGGATTTTAAGCTAGACACCAATAACTATGGATATTGGAAGGTGAATATGAAGGCAATCATACAAGGCATTGATGTGGATGCTTGGACATCAGTGGAAGACGGCTATGAAGTTCCAAGAATTGAAGAAAAAGACGGTTCCATTGTCATCAAACCAAAGGCAAAATGGACAAAACATGATAAGGATATGTCGAGGTATAATGCAAACGCCTTACCTACTATTTTTACTTTGGTTAATAAGAACCAATTCAAGATGATTCAAGGTTGCACATCAGCAAAAGAGGCGTGGGATAAACTTCAGAATGTGTTTGAAGGAACCTTAACCGTGAAGACATCAAGAATTGATAGGCTTGCCTCTCAATTTGAGAATATAAGAATGGATGAGCATGAAAATATTACAGATTTTAGTGTTAAGTTATGCTCTATTGCAAATGAAGCGCAAGTGATGGGAAAAACGTACAAGGACAAGAAACTTGTCAAGAAGTTGATGCGATGTTTGCCAAAGAGATTTGAGCCAAAAAGGGTGGCTATGGGGGTTAGTCTTAACACGGATAAGACTCCATTCGATGAAATAGTAGGGATGTTACAAGCATATGAGATGGAGCTTAACGACAAGGACGTTGTTTCCGAGAATCCCAACATATATTCTCCAACTATGAGTGATGACAAGCTGAGACTACAAAAATTAGAAGATACAATTGGCTCACTTGTGAAGAAGCTTGAAAACTTCTTGAAGAAGTTGGAATGAGGCATAGTAAATCCTTTGAGAATGATTATGGCGCATACAAGAACATGGAAGGAAGAAGAAGTGAGTTTCAGTGACATGAATGCCAAGGGTTTGGACACAACAAGTCAAAATGTCCAAACATCAAGACGAAGAAGATTCAATGCTTCGGTTGTAAAAGATATGGACACACAAAATCAAGATGTGTCAACGCCGTGAAGAGGAAAGAGAATTCTTGCAGAGTTTGGAGTGATAGTGAGATTGTTGAAAAAGAAGAAGAGTTAGCCAATCTTGTGGCGTTGCTTGTGCTCATAGAGTCTAAAGATGGAATCGAAGAATTAGATTCAGATCTTGTATCTGGAACAGATATAGAATGTTCCAGCACAAGCAGTGATTCAGAAAGTGATCAAGATGTAGACGTTCACGCAAAGTATAAGTTGTTGTATGAAGATTGGATGAAAACTAGGAATAAGAACTTTGATATGGTGAAAGAGAGAATGTTCTTGCAAGCAAAAGTGGTAAAATTAGAAAAAGAGCTCGAGGTTGAAAAGGAGAAAGCCAAACTATTGGAGAGTGAACTCATGGAGAACAAAGAAGAACATTAGGATGTTGAACAATGGAACGAAGAAGCTGGATCAAATTATGAGCATGGGGAGGATAGATAGGACTAACTTTGGGCTTGGATATTGCAGAGGTTCGTCGGATTCAAAAACAGTCTTTGTTCAAGGTAGCACATCAATGTTTGCTGGAACAAAGGAGAAGCAGTTGGACAAGTAGGATCAGAGATCATGGGCAATAGTAGGAGCAAAACAATCCATGATGCAATAAAGATTCAGAACGTTAACAAGAACATGAAGCTGGATGGAAGCAAACAGAGTTGCTGGAACAAGCCTGGAGCTGTTGGAACAGAGATCCAAAAAATAATCAAAAGGTATCACGCACTTTTGGATGCTATTTTTGTGGAAAGATGGGGCATATCAAGGCATACTGCTATAAGTTCTTTGACAAGATTAGATGTGCATTAAGACAAAATAAGTTTATTCAAGATTCAAGGAGGTTGCAAAAGGTGTGGATTAAGAAGGATGATCTATATGGTGATCTGTCTTGGAAACCCTAAACTAGTGAGTCAAAGAAGATTATTTGATGCACATGTAAGTATTCGAAACCCATATCAGGTGGTCAAGAAAGGTCTGGGAAAAAGAATTTCCAAATTCTAAATCGATATCATTGGAGAAGCCAACATGGAAGGAGTTTATGGCGAAACCCACAATGCATTTGAAGTTTTGTTTTTAACAGTGTTTTAGCACTCAAGCAGGGGGAGAATGAAGAAGAGATTCATTGTGTGTGTATGATGGCTTGAGTTGTAAAACTCAGTTAAAAAGGGGGAGAATGAAAGTGTGAGCTTTCTGTGGAAGTATTGTGAAGAGAAGTCTAGTGAAGTCTGCAGTCATGCGGGAACAATAATGGAGATGTTGGAACAAACAGACTGCAAAGCTGGAATATTAAACATGAAGATTTAAATGATGTGGCACAAGTTGTTTGACGTGGATTGAGTAGCACATGGAGTCAAAGACAAAACCGTAAATCATGGAAGTTACAGAAGACATATGTTAATGGGTGACATAAAGAAGGAATAAAGAAATACAAGTGGTGGAAAGAATAATTAAAGGGAGACATATGATTATGGGAGGAATAATTATGTCCCATAGGTTAATCTAGGGTGACACCTCATAGGTATATGGTATATATACAAGGGAGGTGTGTGCTGCTAGTTTTAAGCCGAAAATATAGAGAGAGAACGTTGTTATACTTTGTTTCGGTGGTTTTAAGGCAAGTTGAGTTCTTGTTGGAACACAAGTCTGTGTGTTGGAACAAAGAGTGTTTCCAAGACTAGGTGTTAGGTTAGAGATCGTTTGGTCACAAGCTACAGTGTGTTGTAGGCTGTGTGTAAACTCAATCAAAGTGTGTATAAGCATCTTAAAGATTTCTAATAAAGTGAAACTCGGTGTGTCGGAGTTTTGTATATCTCATGTTCATCTATCTCTTGCTTTTTCATTTTTCTCTTCCTTTGAATCACTCCATCAAATCTCCCGAGAAAAAAGCACCAAAAAGAGAGAGATGCAAAAATTGATCAAAAGAGTTGTGGTCTTGAGCCTTGGAGGTGGAAGAGCATCGATCAAAGCTAACGGAAGCGGAGGAAAAGAGTCGCGATGAGGAAAAGAGAGAGATGAAAAAATCTATTGTGGAAAATAACATTAGATAATATAATAAGAATATAATACATTGAATCAGACGTCCGAACACATACAACGAAATCTATTTCATATCTATATTATTAAAAGATTAGCTTTTTTGGAATCTGTTTCCAAACACTTCTTTTTTTTTTTTATCTAAACAAGAAAAAATTTATATAAGACAATAATTTATCTCGATAATTATACATATTTTCAAACAGATTTAATTTAATTTTTCTAATTATTTTCTAGACATGTGAATTGACAAGAGCAATTAAATCATTTTACAAGTTCTTTTGTTTTAGCTCGATTTAGATTCTTCTAAGGATTCATAATTAGGATTCAGACACTGCTTTTTTATTTGCACTTTGCAGGTTGGAGATAAGGTGCACACAATTTGTTTGCATTAACGAAGCTGAAAAATTGAGGTATGATTACGATAACTAACAATCAAAATTTCTGGATTTGATGAACCTTCAAAAAAAATCAACTTTTTCGGAATTTTGATTGATTAGTTTTGTCAATAATGGATTCCGATTCATGGAGTGATCGTCTCAATTTCTTCAATAACATAATTTTTTTTCTTGAATTTTAGTTATAATCTTAATTAAACTAACTTTTATAACTGAAATATTGGTTGAGAATATTTTATGAACGACATTTGAATTTGAATAAATTAGGATAAGGTAGAATTTGAATAAATTAGGGATCTAGTACGAGACCATAACTTTGTGTAAAAATGGTGTTATATGATAGTTTCGAATAAAAATAGTTCGTCAGCCCAACTTTAAAACTAACTTAGAAACTCTTATATTTTGAAAATTATGTTAGAAATCAACTAAAAGAGTTTTAAATTACAACAAATTCAATTAAATTCAGTTTATTTGAATAAGCCGTAGTTTGATATTGACTTAGGAAAATCACCATTCCAACAATAAAACCCATGATTTTTAACAACTTCAAATACCTTAATCCACACGTTAGTGGCGCATGCGCAATGGAAGTTGAACAAACTCGCACATGTTAGACACTTCCATTCCTGATGTGAACAAACTCGCTGCGCATGGGCCACTTGACTGGTTGGGCTTTGGCCTAGACAACTAACAAACGATGAGCCTGCCTGAAACTTTTGATCAATGGCTCGTGAGATTTTTTTTTTATAAAAATAATTAGGGTGTGATCCGAATTTTTTTAAGGTGAGTATAGCTGTCGAATAGTCAAATCACCGAATAATCTAATAGATCTAAAATATGACACTATTTTAATTGGTCAATGCCCCGACTGGTAAGAACTTTGGTTATAGATCGTAGTTGTAGGCGTTTGGTTGTAGAGATTTTGACTGTTACTTAAAAAAATTCTAAAATTTTGATTGATAACAAAAACACAGAAATAAAATAATAGAATACCAAAACTAATAACCCATACATATAATAACATGGGCAATTAACATATTCATAAATCTACATCCAATAATTAACCCACCCAATTATTTATTTAACAGATTTATCAAAATCCAAATTATTTATTCAACAGATTTATCAAATCCAAAAGAGACCGACTCCCATCCATACGATATATTCCATAATTACAACAACAACAAAAAAAGTTATTCCGAAACTCAAACGGATTTGGGAAGTACCTTGACGTGAAAGAAAACTCCATTCAGGTCCCGTTTTCCTTATTTCCCGGCAACGGATCTAACCCAGAAGAATATTCCGTCGCCGGAGACAATGCGTAACCACTCACTGGACGAGTAACCATATGTGGCTGCATCGGCCACACTGGTACATAGTAGACTACCGGTAACATTAATCGCTGCTGCTGCTGCAAAGGCTCTTGAACAATTGGCCGTGATTGAACTTCAATCTCTACTTTCTCTGAAACTCCTCCTGCAGCATCGGCGGCGGTGTTTTCCGGCGAAAACAAAGAGGCGGTGGTATTATGAGCCTCGTCCTTTATCCGATTCTCCTCCGCGGTTGCATCGATCTTGCCGTGATCTACACGTTTCGCCGTCGGACCATTATTTGGCGGGAAAATCGAGATGGGGAGAACGGAAGACGAAGAGGTGAAAGATATTTTCTGGATGGGCGATTCGAGACCAAGCAACCGGTTAACCGACACGGAATGCCGAGTTGACTCGGGGTGATTTAACGGGAAGAGGAAGAGACGGATACGCCGGAAACTAGAGGAATCATACTCGGCGATCATGTTCTGTAGATCATCGTTGTTGTCGACGGTGATGAGAGAGTCGAGGTCGCAGCCGGGGAGCCTGTACTTGAGGGAGAAGGAGCGGCCGGAGAGAAGCTTCCCGGAGAGAAGCTCGAAGAAGGCCGGAAAGGAGATGCCACGTGGAACGGCGACGATGCGCGTCTCGCCGCCTATGTATTGCAAGGGTTTTGCCGGAGGGAGGGGCATTATCCGGCCACCGTAGCTACATAGCAAACGGAGCATCGGATTTAACGACGGGGCTTGCGGTTCCATGACGACGGGAGAAAGTAATTAACAACAATAATAAAACAGAGATTCACAACAATATCAAAGTAGTTTGTCTGCAAATTGATTACTCGCGTGGTTTCTAGGTTTGAATTTGAGGGAGCAAAAAAGTGTGTAGAAATCGATTGGACACGAGTATAGAACGTAGAGGAGTTTCGACAATAGATTTGCAATTGTTAAGACGCCTTAGGGTTTCCACTTTCCTATATCAATTTGAATTATATATTTTTTAGACGATACATCCTATCTCCCGGTTTGGTTTGGAGTTAAATATATTAAGTTTATCTTTTTTTGTGTAATGGTTTAAATTAAGCTTCATTGGTTAGAATGTGGCTCTGGGTTTTAGTGGTGTACAATTTTGGCTGTACTAATTTTTTTTTTCGATTGTACTGTAGTTACCTATGAGTTTTGGATCGTGACTATTTTCTAATGAAAACGTATTTGATTGCTATTTGTTATACTCCCTCCGTTTTTTATTATATGTCGTTTTAGAATTGAGTACACAAATTAATAAATCTATTTTGTCTATTATACTCTCACAAATTAAATGTATTTATAATTTTTAATTATCAATACCTATTTTCAATGTTATTTTAACTTGAGATTATAATATGTATTTTCTGCAAAAGTTACATTGAAAACTAAAAATGACACTTAATTTGAAATAAAAAATCAACTCTAAAACGACATTTTAAAAAAAAACAGAGGGAGTATATTCTATAAGTTAATTTTTATTTACAAACTAAAAATATTATTGTAACGTCTGCGTTCCGGAAGAATTGATTATTGGGGGAAATAATTAATTCGGGTTTGTTCCGGGGTAGTATCGATGATCGATACTACCCTTGTATCGATCGATACCTGTCGGGGGTAGTATCGATCGATACTGGCCTGTATCGGTCGATACCAGTCGGGGTTTCCTTATTGTCTTCTTCCTCTTCTCTTCTTACGGTGGAAACCATTATTGTGGGAAAAATCAGAATTGGTCGTGAGAGAGAGAGGGAGAGAGAGAAAGGGAAAGAAGAGTTTGGTGAAGTTTGGATCTTGCGAGATCAAGAGAGTTTGAGCTTGGAGAGAAGCTTGAAGAAGAGGTTGGAAGAGCGTGGTTTTGGCGTGAGCTAAGGGGGAAGAGAGGGAGGTCTTCTAGAGCTCGATCCATCCTATCTAAGGTGAGTTGTGACCAAAGGTTAGCAATTAAACTTGTGTGGTGCTTTGTTAAGCTTGATTGATGAATTTTGTGGCTTGTGTTGGCGATTTCTGGGTTTAGATTTTGTGAAGGTTGGGAGTCGCAGGGGAGTATCGATCGATACCATGAGTGTATCGATCGATACCAGTCCCTTGTCGTTAGACTCGAGTTGTTTTAGCATCGATCGATATCAGGTGTTGTTTCAGTATCGATCGATACCAGTCCCTTGTCGGTAGGCTTGTGTTGTTTCAGTATCGATCGATACCAGTCGTGTTGTTTCAGTATCGATCGATATCAGTCCCTTGTCGGTAGGCTTGTGTTGTTTCAGTATCGATCGATACCAGTCGTGTTGTTTCAGTATCGATCGATACCAGTCCCTTTTTGGTTGACGCGTGTTGTTTTAGTATCGATCGATACCAGGGGTGTATCGATCGATACCAGTCGTTGGTTGTGCCTTGAAAGCGTGTTGTGTGTTTACTTTTCAGGCGGTGTGTTTAGCTTTTCCTGGAGTAGAATTGCTAGGCGTTGGTTTAGTTTTTCATGGGTTTGAATTGCTAATTGTGCTGGAAGTTTTAATTGGTGTTAATTAATTATTCATGTTGCAAATTGCTATTTGTTGTGCTTGTTGGTAGCCTGTTGTTGGGAGGATCAATCTCACTCAGCGTTTGGTTAGCCAAATGTTAATGCATCACTTTTGTCGATGCAGGTAAAGATAAGGCGTGATCGTGGAATCAAGGCAGTGAAGAGGGGATGACTAGGACTCGGGATTTTTGTTGTTTTTGTTGTTGCTTTTGCTGTTATAGAACTGTTAGCTTGTGTAAGCTGTAGAACTTGTTTTTGTGTTGTTTAATTAATTAAAAAAAATAAAAAGGGAGCGGTCGTTTCAATTATAATATCTTATTATATAAAATTTGATGTTTTAAAGTTAATAATTAACGTGATTGTGACACGTGTTAGATTTTGATATATGTAAAAAAAGAAATTTAATTAAATAAAATAATTAAAAATAATAAATTTGATGTCGATTTAGAAAAGAAAAAAAACAAATATAATTTAAAAAAGTATATATAATTCAACCTTTTAAATATTGAATTATTTGATACTAATCATAACTATTATTTAATCGTTCATTTTAACTTAATCGCCTTTTCTCTTCGGTCATTCCTAACCTCCTTCTCCTTAATTATTTTATGTACAACCACTTAAAACTTTTTAACCACCTTATTTAAACGAAGTTACCAATGAAATTCATATTGATGAATTAAAGAAGCATTGGAATAAATTTTAAGGAGATTACGTCTCATAAGTCGTCATATAGTCACTTTCGACTTAAAAGGATTTTTTTTTGTTGCTGAAATGTGATATTATTGATCAACAAGAAAGAAGAGGATTTACATAAGGTGATTACATGAAATTTATGAAAACAGAGCATGAACGTCACTAGAGGGATTATTACAAAAGATAAATTAAGAAAGAAAAAAAAAACAAAAGAGGGTCGCTGCTTAAGCGTTGTGGACGACATGACATCACTTATTATCCCCTCCTTACAAGTTACAAGAAATTAACGTAAAACATAAGGAACTGCTTGCAAGTCCATGCATGCACGTACTTAATTTGTTATAATGGAACATCGATGATCAGAGAGAGGGGACGAAAGAGCCAGCGACACATTTGGCAATATTTCCAATATTAGTCTGGAGGACATTGACCAGCCAAACGGTGGCACTGAGGACGCCGTCCGGTGGGTAAACGGACCACGTGGCCACCGGAAGTTTAAAAAAAAAAAAAAAAAAACTATTTTGTTTTATTTAATAAGAACGGTTACAGTTGCGTACGTATGACATCGGGCAATACAGATTTTCAAGAGATTACACAGTGTAATTCTTAGATTACAATCGAGAGGTAGAGATAGAAATCGAATCTTCCGCTTCGATTTAAAAACGATCAAACGAGAAACCACCTACCAACCTCCATCTCCCCTACCTCCACCTCTCCTACCTCCACCTCTCATACCTCCACCTCTCCTACCACGTCCACCTCTCCAACTAGGACCAGAATACGAAGGTCCTACGTTTTGCCACATCATTCCCATAGCCTTGGTAGACGGTTAAACAGGCCTTTCCCGAAGGGTTCTATTTCTAGCAGGTGTCAAGAACTCCAACTGTTCAGGCTCACTTGGAGGTGGGACTACCTTTTCATCTTCAACCTCGTCGTCATCTTCATCTTCAGCTTCATCTTCGTCTGCATCCGCAACTTTAACTTCATCTTCGTCTACATCTTCATCTTCATCTTCATCCTCCGAAGACTCCGAAGAATCCAAAGAAGCATATCTGTTTTTGATCAAAGCCGAACTGGACACAGTTCTACGAATACCATGTCCTTCTTGGTGAATTGGTTGTGAAGCAGAATTCGAAGTAGATGCCTCCTTCTTTGAGGCCATAGCTGAGTTATGAAACTCCATTGAATCTTGAGTGGTGATAGCGAGAGGCACATCGACCTTCTCAATGGTTAAAACATTTTCTGGAGTAATATGATGTACTACTAGAGTTGCTGAGGGCTGAGCTAAAGTGGTTGATTCACTAGTTGGCAAGATCGAGTCGGAAGACGGTACATTCACCGTTTCAGCCACAACTGTTTCTGAAGTTGAAGGCAAGCCCAAGATGATGGCTTCAATTGGTTCATTGGTTGATTCCGTTTCTTTAGAAGCTTCCACCTCTACACTAGCTGAGGAAGCATTGGTGACAACATGGGCAGGATGGTTAATAGCAGGTTCAGATGCTGGTTCTGAGGCTGGATCAGCAGACTTGAAAACAACTTTCGGGATGGTGCCGATCACTTCCGCAATTTGGGGCTGTATATAAGACAAACCAAGACAACGACTCGCTTTATGCCCCAATTGACCACATTTAGTACACTTAGGAGGCAGCCATGAATACACCACATTAACAAAGGAGATAGAACCACTCTCATCCTCCAGAGCTACCTTTTGATGAAATGGTTTACCTAACTTCACCTCGACCAGTATTTTCGCTTCTCCCATAGTCCCATAAGAGTAGAGTCAAGCCATGGTTTGTTAGTTAATATCGGCTCTCCCAAACCCGAAGCAATCCGTTCAATTCCTTTGAACGAGTAGAGTTGGTTCGGTATGTTTTTAAGGGTCAACCAAACGGGAACTGTAGTGATCTCCGGAAGACTGAATGTTGCAGCGGGATTCCAACAAGATACAAACATCAAGCAATCGTCCACGCGCCAGAGACCTCTACTTAAGATCCAATTCCGAGTACTTTCATCCGGAATATGAAACATGTACGAGGATTCAGAGAGCTTCCTAGAGTAGATCCGGCCATCGGAAGGTTAACCGTGATACGGCACGATGCGGGGTCAAAGACAGATGTGTCCGCAATTTTGACCACGACCGTTTATGCACCGGCAGGATTGGTCACTGCTTGGGCGAGGTTGGTGCTTGAGCCGACACATCTTTAGAAGATGGTCTGCCCGGAAATGGAAGAAACGTTTAGAAAATTTCGGATGGATTTCCGATAAATCATAAAATCGTCAAATTTCCATTGGAAATTCGTCGGAATTTTCTGACGAAATTAAATCTGTCGGAAATTCCGTTAGAATTACCCTGTTTTTTTGTAGTGTTACCGTTAAGAATACAACGCATAATACCTTGAACTTCGAAGGTGCCGATTTGGATGCCGTTAATGGAAAGGCCGTTGGAAAGGGAAGAGAGTGAAACAATGACAAAAATGGAGAGGAGAAACACATTTGCTTTAGCCATTGCTTTATTTCTCTCTCTCTCTTTCAACTTTATTTTCAAGGAATGTTTTTTGTTTATCGTTGTGTGGCAAAGAAGTAAATGGGGAGGGCTATTTGTATGGTAGGAATTAGGGAAAAATTATTTTTATAATGCAAGTTGTGTCGTCGTTATATCATTTAGATAAGATTTTTTGTATGGTCCGCATGTATAGTTCCATTTCTTAAATTTGACTTTGCCTTTCAACTTGCTCCGCATTAGTTAACTGTATTTATGATTTCCCCTTAGCCTCTACGAATATTTACTAACTCTATCGGGGCAAAAGATGATAAATATAGAGTTTCTATCATATTGAAATAAAGCTGTAGGTAATGTGAATTTGGGTGTAATAAGAAAACATGGTGAAGGAAGTCATCGTTAATAATTATAATTAGGAGATGTTAAGAGTTGAGAGGTACATGCCAATAGAGGAACCACCTCGGGTAAAGGCACAATAAACTGCTTCTTTTAACCAAGAATCAAATCTTTCAAAGTACATTCAATCTCTATATTCACACGGCGTTGGTCTCGAATCAAAGCCGTCGCTGCTTGTTTCTCCACCGCAAAAAGAGCGGAATAGGAGCGCTGTCCATGAAGACTCTTCGACCGTCTCTTGTTGTGTACTCATACTTCCACTGTGGTCCTACAAGCCACGCCATTGCAGTTCCGCCAAGCAAGCCACCAATCTGAATTGACCAGAGATGTTATCAGACCACTACTGATCCGAGAAAAATCAGACTGGTTAATAGTTAATACATTTGAAGCAGTTACTTACATGTCCCCAGTTATCTATGCCTCTGGACACTAGACCCAATGTCTGCATAGTCAAAGCTTGTTAGAAGTTAATTGAAAGAGAGAGAATACAAATTTCTTGAATGTTTTGTAATGCAATTTTTTTCTGTTGTGTTACTTACCATGTTTAGGGCAATAACTTGAGCTATCTGCATCAGATCTTCATTGCCACCTCGGACCATCCTTTTGTGTCTTATGACAAATACAGCAACCGATCCAACCTACAAAATCAACTAACAATCTTTCATTTGTATGAAACAAGTCTGAAAGAAAGGCTTGTGGTTCCACGGGACTTACCAACCCGAAAATTGCCCCCGAAGCACCAACTGATGGCGCTTTGTTGAACCAGTAGCTCATTGCTGAACCTAGAACTCTTAAGATGGGTTCTGTGAGTCAGGAAACTCGAAACAGAGAAATATAAGCATCCACATCAAAAGAAAGTCTATGAGCCATTAATTACTTGCGATTGCGGATGTCAAGTAAACGGCAAGAAATCTCTTTGGGCCACCTAAACTCTCAGCAGTTGGTCCAATAGAATTCAAAGAATAGCAATTTATCTAAAAAAAAAGGGGATACAGTTTAGCCATACAGACAAATATGAAGTAAGCAGCGTTGATTAGAAACAACAAGGCTGAATGGGTGGTTAGAAACAGAACCATGAGATGCATAGGATTCGCATGAAGAATAGAAGACGTAGCCAGTCTCCATAGCTGACCTTTATCGATTAAGCTGTTTACCTGCGTTCATCCACATATTAATTTGTAGCAGTAACCAAACGGTATCACATTCAATTAAGTCTCTGTATACGTTACCTTGGCTCCCCATGTCAGCACTTTCCCACTGGATGCAACTTGTGCAATATACATTCTGGCATCATTTACACAAGATGAAACCCATTAAGCCTTTTATCTCATAAACTTCAAGCTTGATTAAAGCATTCCTCTAATGCAACATATCAGAACAAAAGACATGATCTTTTTTTATCTGTCATAGAGAATTAAACACGTACATTACGTTAATGGCAAGGAGGACATTGGTCCATCTCCGTCCATTAAGTGTATTTCTCATGGAGGTCTCCTGGTTTGATGATGATCCTTCCTCACCTCTAGGGTCTATCCTACTCTCTCTTCCATTAAAGAAACATATGGATGACGAAGAAGATGGAGACAATCGGATATCAACTCTAGACTGGAGAAAATTAGCCCCATTGAATATAATGACTCTTTGATATCTAGAGAACTCCATTCGTGCAGCATCAGAAAATTGCTGCAGTTTCTGTAAAGCAGAGCATAGTCAAGGGACAAATGAGATTAACTTTTGAAAGCTTTTGCGGTTTTGACAATGACAAGAAAAACAGCATCGCCTAGTAATAATAGACAATGGAAGAAACTCCATATAATCATTTGAGAAAACCCATTTTTTTCGAATTGCCGGTTAAGTGTACATTTTCTAGAACAGAAAGGCACCATTTTTTTGAGCTTTGCTTGTGGAAATCAAGTTTAAAGCTTTTTTATGTCCAATCAATCACGAGGACTGTGATCATCATTTACTCAACAAGAAGGAGAAATTTATCGTCAATTTCGAATTTTCAGTTGTTGAAAATCACAAAGCACCAGAAGAAGAATATTTACTCCTTTTATTCCAGAAATTCTAAACAAGTCCCCAAATTTCGGAGAAAACAAGCATAAAAGAGTATCTGAACCTGAATGGAAGAGCGAAGATGGAAGCCAAGGCGGAGGTGACGGCGAACATGGTGGCAGGCGTGTACGGATGCGGCGGTTGCGAAACCTCGAAACGCCGTAGATCCAGATTCCGGCGGCCAGAGATTATGTTGAGATAGCGACAATGATACCATCTCCTCCGCGTTTCTCAATTTCGAACTGACCCTTTGCTTTTGACCCTTTTGGCTTCTCTTGAAATATTTTGTTTTTTTTCGATTTCTTTCGTCTTACTCCGAAGGAAAAAAGAAAAATATTAACACACAGTTTCATAATATTTTAGGCTTATTACAGAACAAGAAATCATCTCAAATTAGTGTAGTCTTATGAATATCCTAATTTTTGTTTGTGACATAGGCTAGTGAAGATCGTCCATTGAATGTTCAATTGATTTTAGAATAGATAAGAGGTTAATAGTAGACGTCTCTGACTCTCACAGTAACAACTGAGTATTGAGACAATTTGATTTTGCCCAAAAAAAAAAGAACCAAAAGCATAGATAAAGAGAGACATAAGGATTAGCTTGAATGTTGAAGGAGAAGTGAGATGATGAGTGTTTCTTCTTATTCACAAGCGAGCTTCGTGTCAAAGCTGCTTAAGCAAATGGCAAACGCTTGAAACGCCGACAATGGATACCTATAATCCATTGTGAACATATCTTTCCCCACTTTACCAAACTGGAGAATCACTTTGTCTTGCTCTGGGTGAGGCGGTGCAGCCGCTGCTCCGCCTGTCCCTTGCGTTGGCGGCTGCCTTGCCGCCACGAGCTGGAAATTCTTAACCGACGCAACCGTGACACGCCCACGGAAATTCAAACACCAGCATTGCAACTGCTCGTGCCACCTCGGCTGCTTGTTCTTTAAAATCAACGGTCTGAAACTCGTCTCTTCTTGGTCGTCCTCGCAGGATACTCCGATTTCGGAGAATCTAGAGCTGCTGAAATCGAGGGAGCGGTGGTCAAGTGATGATTTGGAGAATGAGATGTTGCTGCGAAATGAGTCGTCGAAAGAGCGCGCTGGCGGCGGGAGGAGTTTATCGGGTTGGTTAGGGACCGACCCGCCCGGTTCGAGCGATGAAGTTGGGATGGAGTTCATGATGCAGTGCATTCTCCGTGGCCCGCGTGTGCCCAACACGTTGAGCTCGTAGGTGATCTGAGCAATGTTGTAGCTGCCGGATGGGACTTTAGGAGAAACTCTTCTCGAGTGAAATCTGCTTCGGCTTGTTCGATCAGTGATAAGTGCGCTCGAAGATGTGTTTGGTGGTGGTTGTGTGTCGTATACCAAGAACTTTGTCCCAAGAAAGTTTGACCTGATGGAAAGAAACCTCAATGAGCTTTAGTACATTTGTGGAGAAAGTGAACATATAAATGGAAATCAACAGTAGCAAACTATTATGTGTACCCAATCCTGTTTAACTGAACCGAAACCAAAAGTGAAACCAACCGCTAAAACCGCAATTTCATTGAAAAACCGGATTGGGCAGTAAGAGATCAAGGATTCAAAACGAACCTGAGCTTTCCGAGGTAAGAGTTGCTGGATCTTGAGATGTTATCAGCATCCATGGAGATAATGTACTCAGTCCGAGTAGTCCTACGAGTTCTTTTAGCCGAAAGAAGAAATTTCCCATTCTCTACGAGTAGAGCTGAAAAAACATAATGCAACTAGAATTTAGCCATAAACTAAGTAAATAAAAAAACAAGCAGCTAAGTCCTAAGAAAACTTACCGGGACTTAAACAAAGAAAAAGGTGAAATGTTAGCTTTGATTTATCCCTTTTGATGAAACACTGAATCATCGAATCACGAGGCCCTGGCTGGAAAATTTTTACAAGAGTAAACAAAAACCATTTCATCATTAGTTCGAACCCAACAACATCGAATTTACAGAACACAAAAGAGAAGTTGTTTGAGGAGCGAACCTGTTTGAGGGAAACTGGAAAAGTGAGCTTCCCACAGATTTCAGGACATACGACGATCTCTTGGCACATAGCTCTCCAAGACCGACAAACAGAAGCACAAGACACGACATGTTTTCTTGCAGGCCAATTACTCTCGCTCTCCTCTAATCTTTTAATAACATCGAAAAGTAGCTCCGGAGGAAGATTAGCCCATCTGCTTGTCTGAACTATCACAGGTGACAAGAGATCACGGGAAGACGAATACTCACGGAACGAAGATCCCTGAGATTTCCCTTTGTGGAGACTCGATAGCCTGAAATCGAAACTCCTCCTCGACAAGCTCCCAAACCCATCTCTCAAATCTTGAACAATGCTCCTAAACGACATTTCTGTTTGTTCTCCAAAAGGATTTTGTTCAACAAGATCAACCCTTTCTTTACAACCAGAAATGCCCAAATCCAACAAAGAGCTTCACACTGAGAATGAGAGATTCCACTCACTGTCCATAAGAAAAAGGTTATTCAGCATGGCAATTCTGAGTCACCTTCTTAATAAGTAAGAAATAAAAGTAAAAGAGCCAAAAAAGAAAAGCGGAGGCTAAAAGAGAAAGAAGAGTTGGCTAAAGCTTAGGAAAGAAAAGATATACAAGCATCGCATGCCCAATAAAGAAACTAGGTCATGTCCCCAATATAGCTTTTAATCAAGCAAAAACCTTTTCTTTATGACAATAATTTTAATCCAAGAGAATCTGATATGAATTCACCAAATGCCCCAAAAAATTGAGATCATAGAACTGTTAAGGAGGTAGTATCAAGAGTCGATTTGATACTGAAGCAATTAAGTGGGACATATTAACTGGAAATTCCAGCTACTGTAATTGGTAATAAAAGATTCGTATGTAACATAAAATTAAGGATATCAAACGGTTTCCACAATAATCAGGTCATCATATTCAATCTGGAAACTTTACAAAACTTACTCATCTGATTTACTTCCTATAAAGTCAAAATTTTAGTTAATTTCAGATGAAACTGTTTTTGGGTTGTTTATTACAAGAAATTCAATACCAAAAACCTGGGATTTCGAGTTAAAACATATAATCTCAGTGCATAAACATCAAAGACAGAACAAGAAGGGTAAAGTATGAACCTTTCAGACAAGCAGAGGTAGAAGCCCAGAAGCTTAAATCATATCAATCTTCAAAGATAAATCCACCTAACCTAAGCTTCTCCGACCAAATCCAGAAACTCAGAAAAGCTAGAACAGAATCTGGGTCTGCTTCCAAACTCAAATCCTCCGGAAATTACGGGTAAACAGAGAAAATAAGAAACAAGATCACAAGGATTTAAGCAGATCCGTAGGAGCCTAAATCTAAAACAAAAGAGCCCATAAAGTCAAAGAACAACAAAAACCAGAAAAAGATAAAGTCGTCTTCTACTTTTTTCCTCTCTGCTTTTTTTTTTTTTTGCAGTACTCAGGAGCTTTTCTTGATTTTTTCTTTAATAGTTCACGAGCCAGCAAGAAAATAATTAAGAATAAAAGTTAATTTTATTAAAATGATACTTCCCCAAATGCTTCTTCTCTGGATTTTATCATCGAATTTATATGACAAATTTTTTATATTTGTCTTCTCAAGAGAGAGAATTGTAATAAGTGGACATTGTGAAGCATTATTGTCCACGAGGCCGCATGACCTACGCCTCGCATCAAGCAAAGACCCAACGATAATTTTGACTTTCTTCCTCCTTTTTATTTAAACCTTTTTAACTAAATTCTTACTGAAAGAGATTTAACACCGTTGAACTTGGAGTCTTATCACTGAATCCAAATCATTGTAAAAGAACGTAAATAAACATTTGTTAAGAGTTATTATCCTATATATATATATATATATATCACAAACTTTAAAAACAAATGTGGAAGATGAGGAAATTTGTGAATAAAGGAGACAATAATTTATTTCTTTTGTAACGACTTAAGATATTTTGTTAAATTTCTTTTGAAATTTGGTCTTTTTTCAAAAGTTATGTTGAGTTCTTAAAACCATTTTTTGGGGACAAACAGGGGCGGATCCAGGAGGTGGTGTGGCACGTACCACATACTAAATTATATAAACCACTTGTTTCAACATAAATTTAAATGGAATTTATTAGTTTATTCGGTGTGTTTCATGCAACCTGAGTTCAAACTTCCCAAAGTGTTTTAGCTTTTTCTTTTTTCAATTTTCTAAAATAGAACAGCTCATTTTTTATTTTTACTCATTTTTTCTTTTTGTTTTTGCTCATTTTTTTTCATTTTTTTTTGCTAAAAATGGTTTATGGATCATTTTCCGATAACCAGCTTACGTACATATTTATTTTTCAATAGTTTCTAAACTAAACCTTAGTAATTAATCTATAATTCTTCATGAGACTTTCCATTGTCCCAAACTGTTTCTCAATTCTCAACTCGATCATAATTTATAATACTCAAAACCAAATTACGGTATAATCTCAACTCTTAAACATACTTAATTTAAAGTCAATCTTTGAGTTGCATGTTTTTCTAATATGAGTATTAAATTTTGGATGGTTGGTAACGGCCCATTTTTTGTATAGGGTTCCTTTTCCAACCGATGTTACTCAGATTATTTATGTGTTAGGCGTCTTTAAGTTATGGTTCATTTTGTATCTTTTGAGATTTACATATCGTTCTCACGCATGTGTAAGCAATCTACTTAAAAAGCATGAAAAAAAAAAAAAAAAAAAAGTTTATGATGAGGCGGATCGACTTGCACGAATCATTAAAGAAAAAACTTTCATCAAACCAATCCAGACTTTCCATATAATACAGTATGATGATCTGGATCGACCAAAAGTGGATCGGCCAGGGAGCCCTTATGCCAAATTGTTGTTACATCACTGAATCCTCTCGAATCTCCGCATCAGTTTCTTTGGATTGGCCATCAAGACTTTAACATTCGGATTGACTAGAAAGACTCCAACGCAACCGATCCAAAGCAAAGCCTCCAAGAATGATCTTCAAGATTGGGTTGCCTTGATATCCTTCTGCTTACCAATTTTACTCTAAATCGAGCAAAAAATTACAAATCTGATCTGCTTTCTCTAGGTTGATTTAGTTTGTCGGCATATATCAAACTAGATCGATGTGAATTATTATTTAAGGCATTTTACTATCCTCACAACCTAAAGCTTGTTTAGTCTAAGTTAGTTGTCAAATCAAAAACCTTATGTTAAACACTTAGATGAAAATAAATTTTTATTTGATGCAATAGTGAAGATTTCAGTTACTACTCTTTATCGCAATCTTTATTTAATATGTCTACTCATGGTCGTCTAAAACTATTGGTAATTCATATTCAAGTTCTTTACTAAACGTAAATTAAATATGGTAAAATAGTTTTTTTTTTTTACAGAATATAGGCCCTAATATATGTATATATATAGTTCAATTTTTCCTTAAAAAAATTGTATTTGGCATCTGTTACATTGATCTATTCGCATGTACTAGAAACGACTTTGTGTCTACTCTTTCATTTATGTTTCTTATGTTAATCTCTCTATGTTATATCTTCTTTCCAAAACTTTTTTTTTTTTAACTAAGGGCTTTCGTATTTAAAATGCAAGGTAACCAATTACAAGCTATGATTTTTTTGGGTCATACAGATGTTGTAGTAATAGAAGACATTAAGCAAAAACTTAAGTTTAGTTGCAAGTACTATCAAAACACCCGAAAATAAAAACTATGTTATATTTTTTCCAAAACTATGTTATTTTTTTCTTCTCAAAACTTGATGCATCGCATTTTTTTTCCTCTTTCTTTCTTCTTCCAAGTATCTTAGAGCACTTTCATCGAGAGTTTCTCACATGTGTATCTCAAATTGTTAAAAAAAAATATTATATTTAATTGGATGGATATCTCAAATTGTTAAAAAAAATATTATATTTAATTAGATGGGTATCTCAAATAGTTGAAAAATTCACCCAAAACTTTCTCATTGGTGCTCTAAGAGACACATCCCTTACAAAACTGCTTTCATTGTTCCTAATTTCACCAAAATTTACGGTAACTAAGATCAAACTCGACCTAACTTCATATGAATTTTTTTAATAACCGGAGTAGATTCAAAAGTGTAACTCATATTAGTCTCTGAAACCTATAGAAAGTTGGATATTTTTGCTACTTAAAACGTATAAAGTATCCATGGGAACAATAGTAAATTGCGTAGATGGTAAAACTCATTCCCTCGCCTTGATCCACATATCAAATCTTCCACGCATTCGAATAAACAACTGAGTCACCCGCAACGTGATATCAAATTCTAAGAAAAAACAGTTAAAGTCGTTTGACAATACATGTAACATTTGTAGGCCTTTTTGTTGGAGTAATACTGTAAAATTGAAAATGGGCCACGAGCATGTACTGCTTGCCCTACCTAGAGCTATATCCATGAAGAAAGAGAAGACAAAGACAAGACGTGATGCCAACATGGGTTTTAAGTTATACGGGCAAACTGACTAGTGACTACATTTTAGTTAGACCGGCCGGTTGATTCGGTTCTAGAGACATTTTAACTCGGCACTAGCATTTAATCGAACATTGTAGTTGTTTTATTGGTTATATAGTTTTTTTTTTAATAACTGAGGTAAATCTTAGACTAAAGTCTAGACTAATCTCTTTGCCACTTTAAACGTCTATACAGATTCGACAGCAGAGATCCGTAGTTGGTGGGGTCGAAGGACAGATCTTTCATCACTTTTATTTTTACTTAACCATGGACTACAATCAATTGGTTTATTGGTCACAATTTTTTTTTTTGTGTGTAACTGGACAATATTACATAGTATGTTTTAGAGAGATACGATTATAACTTATAAGAATAAGATTACAACATAATTATATCTATATGGATCTCACTTCTTGAAAAGAAAGTTTAAGCACCAGTCTCACTTGCCCTTTTACCACCTGCAAATACAAAGTACATCAATATCAGTTCCAAATACCTTTTTGGTTTCATTCAGTTACAAAACCAAAACATCAACTTATGATCCGATTCGAGTAGACAAACATGGTATTAAGTTACATGGTATCCTACAACCTTAACCAACTGGTTAGCTAGGGGTGACAGAGGTATCATGGACCGGTCCGGTAGGGATCCGGTTTCATTATTCTTATAGAGGGTTAAATATTTTACCTCGGCCACACTTTTTGGCGCATTTGCGTTCGCATCGGATCGTCTCTTTCGCTGGAAAAGACAGAATATATATTAAAAGGGATTCATATAAATGGAAGGTATGGGGAGACTAAGAAAGAAGAGAGTAACTCACTGCTGGGCTTGACGCAGCCGGTGGAGCAACTGTCGTAGTAGTCTATGGGGCCTACTTGAGCCTCCGCCACCATATCCAAGGTAGAAGATTAAGCCACCAGAATCAGAAGAGCCGCTACTATCGTCACTTGCGTCTTCATCGTTTTCTCTCTTCTCTGGTTTTCTTCTCTCTTTTGTTAGATCTTTTTTGTTTTCGTATTTGTGGGTATTATAGAAACGTCCCCGTTGCCAGGCTTGACCACTAGTACATGCACACGTGTCACGATTCTCTCCTTAGTATTATATGTCCTTTTCATTGTTTTACAGCAAAATTATCCACTCCTTATTCCATGATAGTTACATCAACCTATAAACAATTGATACACCCACGAAGAATAGACAAACAATCCTATAAAGAAAAAAATCACTTACGGAATAGTAGACGAGTCATGTTCTACAAGATGACATAAATTGACATTTGTTTTGTTTTTTATATTATTTTTACATAAACTGATATACACATTGTTTAAATATACAATGTCGTTAGCTCAATTGGAAAAGTAACGAGAGCAAAGTCTAGAGATCACATGATCGAGTAACTCTTAGGACGAGACCAAATAAAATGCTCTGGTGCCGGACCTGTAGATGTACGGCCGGCCCAGAACTTCCTAGTAATAAAAAAATTTAAAAAATAAATAATTTAGTTGCCGACAAAAAAAAAAAAAAAATTTAGTTGCCGACACCAAAAAAAATATCTTAGGTTTAGAAGGCATAAAAATTTGTTTAGTAACCAAAGTAGATCATAGGCTAAACTAATTTCCAAGACATATAAAAAACCTAATATTATTTCCTTTAAAAACGTTTATACATGGCCACCAACAGTGGAGGTCCGTAATTTGTGAGATTCGAACCCTGATAGGACATATCTTTCATCAACTACAACCACTTTATTACATAATATATTTTAGAGATACGACTGTAAGAACAAGATTACAACATAGTTATATCTATATGGATCTTATTGAATATAAAGTTTAAGCACCAGTCTCACTTGCCCTTTTGCCACCTGCAATTACAAAGTACATCAACATTATTAATTAGTTCCAACTTCCAAATCCCTTTTGGTTTCCTTTTATACTTACAAAAACAACTCATCCCACAACTTATGATCCGATTCTAATGGACAAACACATTAATATTTATTTTCATCGATACCCAGTTCGTTGCATGGTAGATCAGACCGCATCATACAACCTTAATTGACTGGTTACGGGTGCTTCCAATCAGACAAAGGTATCATGGACTAGTCCCATATAGGCTGCTCAGGATTAACTATTTTACCTCGGCCGCACTTTTTGGCGCATCGGCGTTCGCATTTGGACGTCTTTTTCGCTGGAAAAGAGAGAATGTTAAAAGGGGCTTATATAAATGGAAGGTATGAGAAATTGAAAAAAGAGTATTCACCATCGCGCTGGACGCAGCCCGTTATGCAACCGTCGTAGCAGTCTCCGGGGCCTAATTGTTGGGCCTCCGCCACCATATCCAAGTTGGATGATAAAGCCACCAGAATCAGAAGAGCCGCCACTATAGTCACTTGCGTTTTCATCATTGTCTCTTTGATTATCTTTCTAGAAGGCATAATTTTTTTTCTTTTTTCAATGGGTGTTAGTTATTTGTAAATTGTTATAAGCATTTTAACAATTGATTTTCTCTTTTAATTGGTGATGCGATTCTACGGAAGAACCCAACGATACGACACTCTAAGGGCGGTAGATTGGATAATCCTCTATTCTTTGGGATCGTGAAGCAAAGATTCTAAAGTATATGAAATCCTAGGCCCAAAACTTACTTAAGACGATTCAAAGAACAAGGCGGAGGAACCTTGATTAATAAACTCGCTGAGCAAGATCCTAAGGTATATGAAACTTTAGTCCCAAAACTCACTTATGACGAATTTACCAACTCGGGTAAGTGAATGGCGACGTCAAGTGTGATGAAGAACACTTGATATACCGAAAGACGACTTGGGTAAACCCACCAAGTAATCAAAAGTTCACAATGAATAAATGAGAAAAGCTCTCAAGAAAAGAAGAAAACGATTTTGATTGAATGATCAAATGAAAATCGTACAAGGGTTTATATAGAAGGAAAAAGTGAGGAAAACAAAGCTACATCAAAAATAGACAAAGACCAAACTTAGAGACTAAGTTTGAATAACCGTTTGACTTCTCATGGTTGAATGTCCCTTGAACTTCTTAGTCAAAATGATCCTTCAAATGCCTTGGACGAAAATGATGATTGGGCTTGGTAGAATGTGATCCATTGTCTCATTAAAAACATTTCTTTGGAAAACTCATTGAGACAAAACCAAAGAAAGAGAAAAAGAGTGCAAATGGGTCACATACCCATTTAGTGATATTCTTGGGCTTTTATCACAACCAAAGTGGTGTGAGATACATCTTCTTCAATCCGGCCCAAGTGATCTTCTTTACTCCAAATGAGGTAACCTCTAATTGCTTCCTTGAGTTTTGTTGTTCTAGCCCGGGTCATTGAACCAACGGGAATAACTAAGGGATCCTCGGCTATAAGTGAACTCTCCTTGGGTTCTAGCTCAGCCACAAGCTCCGGTTCAAGCACATGCTCCTTAGCGCTTTCCATGTTCGCATCATCCCCCTCATCTTGAAAAGGATTTGACCTCAAATATGGATCATCTGCCACAAAGGGAACTAAATCATAAACATTAAAGCTTGAATTCACATTATACTTACCTTGAAGATCAAGTTGGTAAGCATTGTCGCCGATCCGCTTTATTATCTCGAACGGCCCATCGATTTTTGGCATAAGTTTCGATTTTCTTTCGTCCGGGAACCGTTTTTTCCTTAAGTGAAACCACACTTTATCGCCCACGCTAAAGACCAACTTGCGCCTTCCTTTGTTGGCTTTCCTTGCATACTGCTTGGTTTTCTCTTCAATGTTTACCCGGGCCTTCTCATGGATTTGCTTGACAAGGCCAGCTTTCTTTTTCCCATCCATACTAGTTCTTTCACTCAAAGGCAATGGAATTAGATCCAAAGGAGATAACGAGTTAAAGCCATAAACAATTTGAAATGGAGAAAACTTTGTAGCCGAATGAACTGAATGATTGTGTGCAAATTTAACATGTGGTAAACAATCTTCCCAAGTTCGCAAGTTCCTTTTGATTAAAGCACGCAAAAGAGTGGACAAAGTTCGATTAACTACTTCCGTTTGACCGTCGGTTTGAGGGTGACAAGTGGTTGAAAACAACAACTTAGTACGTAACTTAGACCAAAGGGTCTTCCAAAAGTAACTCAGAAATTTCGTATCCATATCTGAAACGATAGTTCTAGGCATTCCATGCAAAAGAACTATGTCCTTGAAGAATAAATTAGCTATATGCGATGCATCATCAGTCTTGTGACATGCAATGAAATGTGCCATTTTCGAAAATCTATCTACCACAACAAAGATAGAGTCCCTTCCGGTTTTAGTCCTAGGTAAACCAAGCACAAAATCCATAGAAATGTCATTCCACGGATGAGTAGGAATGAGTAAGGGGGTATACAAACCGTGGGGTTGAACCTTGGACTTGGCTTGCTTGCATGTGACACACCTTTCACAAATTCGTTCCACGTCCCTCTTCATGTGCGGCCAATGAAAGTGATCTTGCATCACTTGAAGTGTCTTAGTAACTCCAAAATGGCCCATCAAGCCTCCTCCATGAACTTCTCTAACAAATAAATCTTGAAGAGAGCAATTAGGCACACACAAACGGTTTTCAAAGAAGATGATTCCGTCATGCCTATAGTATCGACCATAAGCGAATCTTTCACAAGCCTTTTACATCTCTCCAAACTAATATCGATCTCATACAGATTCTTAAGTTGTTCAAAGCCTAACAACTTAGCTTCCATAGTAGAGAGTAAGACGTACCTTCGAGATAACGCATCCGCAACAACATTTTCCTTACCTTGCTTGTATTTGATGATATAAGGAAATGTTTCTATGAACTCAACCCACCGAGAATGCCTCTTGTTGAGTTTTTGTTGGCCTTTCAAATGCTTGAGTGATTCGTGGTCGGTGTGAATCACAAACTCCTTCGGCCATAAATAGTGTTGCCATGTTTGCAAAGCATACAGTTCTTTGTCGTAGGTCGGGTAGTTCAGAGTAGCTCCTCCAAGCTTCTCACTGAAATAAGCGATGGGTCTCTTGTCTTGCATCAAAACAGCTCCAATACCTACACTAGAAGCATCGCACTCAATTTCAAAAGTTTTAAGAAAGTTCGGCAAAGCTAAAAGGAGTGCATTAGTAAGCTTCTCTTTTAAGGATTGGAATGCTTCTTCTTGTGCTTCATCCCATCTAAATCTGACATCCTTCTTGATCACCTCAGTGAGTGGGGCAGCTATAGTGCTAAAATCTTTCACAAAACGTCGGTAGAAGCCGACAAGACCATAGAAACTTCGGACTTCTCTAACCGTCTTTGGACTACGCCATACACAGATTGCCTTCACCTTTTCCTCGTCGACCTTAATGCCATGTGCACTCACAACAAAGCCTAGAAAAAAAAGATTAGCTGTGCAAAAAGTGCATTTCTTCAAGTTGGCAAAAAACTTCTCTTTCCTTAGCACGTCTAAAACGGATTTCAAATGCCTTACATGATCATCTAAGTTTTTGCTATAAACTAAGATATCATCAAAGTAAACGACAACAAAGATGCCTATGAATGCTCTTAAGACATGATTCATCAACTTCATAAAAGTACTAGGCGCATTTGTTAACCCAAAATGCATCATAAGCCATTCATATAGACCATGCTTAGTTTTAAATGCAGTTTTCCACTCATCACCTTCTTTCATGCGAATTTGGTGTTATCCGCTCTTAAGATCTATCTTGGAAAACAAGCAAGATCCATACAACTCATCAACAGTCCCGGCTTAACCACAAGGGCGAGCAGGGCGACCGCCCCAGGGCCCATAGGCATAAGGGGCCCATAAATAAAATAAAAAAATATTTTAGACGTAGCGTTAGTTTTTTTATGTGTTGCATCGATTCTCTTACTCTGCTATATGCAGAATTGCAGACTATAATAAAGTATAGATTATAATATAATCATTATACTTTAGCCCACACTCCACCAAACAATTCTCCACCACATTATTCTTCACGCTATTCCCCATCATCTATACTTTATTACTACACTACCCATCTCTACACAAAACTTTTCATATTCCTAATCCCACAATTCTCTTTTTCCTGATAAACAAAAACGATTCTAATCACATAAACAAAAACGATTCTAATCACATAAATCACAAATTCCCGATCTAGTAAAATAGTTGATTCAGTTGAAGACTCCTGCATTTGTGCATCTCCTGGCTTAACGAAAGCACAGTTTCTGTAAGTTCTCAAAACTCAATTTTAGGCTTTTAATTCATGTAAAATGCTCTGTTTCTTTGTTTTTACACTTATTCGTAAGAAAAATTCATGTAATCGTGTTCTCAATAACTGACTAAACTTTTATTTTTTAATCTCTTCAGGTTTGCATTTTTCTTTTGATCGTTTAGATTCCTAATCGGCTAATCCTAAACCCAGGTGTTATTTCTCCTTTTACTTGACATTTAGATAAATTAGATTACATTATGACGGGAAATTTATTTCGATATCAAAAAAGAAAAAAAAAAGAAAGCAACTCAATTGTTTATTCAATCACAAAAGGGTGCTTTAGATAAATTTGTGATAAGAGGAAGTTGTTCTAATGAAAATTCAAAATCTGAAAATTCTGAGTCAAATGATCGTTTAAATGATGACACTAGTCACTTGAGTGAGCATGATGATGTGATTAATGCATCTAATGTTGAAAGTTTGAATATTCGTGAAGAACCAAGTTCTTGTGTTCATATTTATGATCCTAGATATTGGGAAAACCTTGACAATAAAATGAGAGATGTGTTGATTGAAAATGGGCATAAAAGAGAAATGAATATTGTGTTTCCTTTAGATAAGAAGTCTAGGCATTTCTCTTATAATTATTATGAAAGGAAATTGAGTAATGGGGAAACTAGTGACATGATTTGGTTGGTTTATTCGAAACATGTAGACAAAGTTTATTGCCTTTGTTGCAAATTGTTTAAATCTAGAGACTGCTTAAATATGTTTGCAAATGATGGATTTAAAGATTGGAAGCATCTTGGCGAGAGACTTAGAGATCATGAGAGAAGTGTAGAACATATGACTAACATGGAAACTTGGAATGAGCTAAAAGTTAGATTTCAAAAGGATCTAACAATTGATAAAGAATTACAAAAAGAAATTGCAAAAGAAAAAGAACGTAGGAGGCTAGTTTTAACTAGAATAATTGTTGTTGTGAAGTTTCTATCTAAACGGTGTTTAGCATTTCGAGGACAAAATGAGAAACTTTACCACGACAACAATGGTAATTTCTTAGGAGCTATTGAAATGATTGCAGAATTTGATTTGATAATCCAAGATCATATTAGACGCATTCAAAATCATGAAATCCATCATCATTATCTTGGTCATAATATTCAGAATGAATTTATTTATCTTTTGGGTCATAATGTTCAACTTTCCATTGTAAAAGTCATTAAAGAGGCAAAATATTTTTCTGTCATTCTTGATTGTACACCGGATGTAAGCCATCAAGAGCAAATGACTCTAATAATACGATGTGTGAATATATCAAATAAAAAAGTAAGAGTAGAAGAGTATTTTTTGGAGTTTCTAAAGGTAGATGACACATCCGGATTAGGACTCTTTGAAAAATTGCTAGATGTTCTAAAGTCTCTTACTCTTAATGTTGATAATGTGAGGGGTCAAGGTTATGACAATGGTTCTAACATGAAAGGGAAACATCAAGGTGTTCAAAAATGATTGCTTGATATAAATCCAAAAGCTTTGTATATGTCGTGTGTTTGTCATAGTCTTAATCTTGTGGTAAGTGATATGGCTCATTCATGTGTGAAAGCCATTTCTTTCTTTGGAGTTTTGCAATGAATATATGCTTTATTTTCTAGTTCTACAAAGAGATGGAAGATTTTGCTTGACAATGTTCCCTATTTTACTGTAAAATCTTTATCTAATACTCGTTGGGAGAGTCGAATCAAAAGCGTTAAAGCTACTAGGTTTCAAGCTCCACAAGTAAGATTAGCTTTAGTGGAATTATATGAATCATGTGATGATGCTATGACAAAAAGTGATGCTGAAAGTTTAATCATGGCATTTGATAATTTTGAATTTTTACTTGGTATGGTTATTTAGTATGAAATTTTGTTTGCTATTAATTCAGTGAGTAAGAGCATACAATCTAAATCTATTTGCATTGATAATGCTTTAAAACAATGGGAAGGTGTTGTTTTGTTTTTTGAGAAGTATATACAGGAAGGGTTTAATTCTAGTTTGAGTATAGCTCAAAATATTGCTCGTGATATGGACGTTGATCCGATATTTCCAAATAAACGTCGTGTCTTTAGAAAAAAAACAGTTTGGTGAAACTGATTTTGGTGAAGAAATACAAACAAGTGAGGATGTTTTTAGAGTTAACTACTTTTTAGTTGTGGTTGATATGGCAATAACTTCTGTTAATAATAGATTTGCTCAAATGAAGAATTTTAATAATGTCTTTGGGTTCTTATTTGATTCCATAAAATTAAAGGCATTAGATGAAAATGAACTACGAAAGCATTGCACTCATTTTCACAAAACGTTTTCTCATGGTAGTTCTTCGGATGTTGATCCTAATGATCTTTATTCTGAATTGAGAATGTTGCAAACGACTTTACCCAATGAACCTATCGAACCTAGTGAAGTTCTTGAATTTCTTGAAAATGTGGGTTGTTATCAAAATGCTTCAGTTGCGTATCAACTTCTTTTGACTACACCTGTGACTGTGGCCTCTGCGGAGAGAAGTTTTTCTAAATTAAAGTTGTTGAAGAATTATTTAAGATCTTCGATGTCTCAAGAAAGATTGAATGGTTTAGCTATTTTATGCATCGAAAAGGACATATTAGAAAGCATTGATTTTGAAACTGTTATTCATGATTTTGCATCGAGTAAAGCTCGTAAACCCCGTTTCTTATGATTGTTTTTATCTTCTTGAAATGACTATTTGCTACTTTTTCAGATTCTGAGGATATATGTTACGCTGAGGTGGTCTTTGTGTGAACAAAAAATTGCAAAAAAGCTTGGAAAGAAGGAGTAGCACACTGAAGAACTAATTATATGTCGTTGTATTTTGCTTGTTTTTGATAAACAATAGTTTTTTTTTTTAATATTGTTTTTTTGTATTGGAATAAATGGTGTTAGGGGTCTATTTTTAAATTTTGCCTCAGGGCCTACAAAATGTTTGAGCCGGCCCTGCTCATCAAGCATATCATTTAAGCGAGGGATAGGGTGGCGATACTTTACTGTGATGTTATTGATTGCTCGACAATCAACACACATGCGCCAACTACCATCTTTCTTTGGCACAAGCAGAACTGGTACCGCACACGGGCTCATGCTCTCTCGGATATGTCCTTTATCCATGAGCTCGCCAACTTGCCTTTGTAACTCCTTTGTCTCTACGGGATTGATCCGATAGGCTGGACGGTTTGGAAGTGACGATCCGGGAACAAAGTCTATATGATGTTCTATCCTCGAATTGGTGGTAAACTACAAGGGTTTTTGTCGGGGAATACGTCTTCAAAATCTTGCAAAAGGGAAACAATTCCGCTCGGAAGTTCCGGCTCAAGATTAGTAAAACTCATAAGAGTTTCCTTGTAAACAAACAAGAGCATCGGTTGTTTTGAAAACAATGCCTTCTTGACCACACCCGTCTTAACAAAGAAATTTGACTACCTCACGGGTTTACTCTCAAAGGCCATTTTCTTGGTTTCTCTCAGATTTTCTTTTTCTTTGGGGTGAGTAGTGTTTGGGGGATCGCTCAAGGTTTTTGCCTTTCTCTGCCCAAGTAACATTTGATCTTGGTAGATCTCTTGTGATGTCAAAGGAACATGGGTGATCTTTCTCCCTTTGAATTCGAACGAGTGCTTGTTGGTGAAGCCGTCATGAACCACCTTGCGGTCAAACTGCTACGGCCTTCCCAAGAGAATGTGTCCTGCTTCCATGGGTAACACATCGCACAATACTTCGTCTTCATATTTTCCAAGAGATAAAGAAAACTTAACCTGCTTGTTCACTTTCAAGTTTTGGTCGTTCAACCACCGGAGGGAATAGGGTCGGGGGTGCCTCTGCGTTTGGAGCTTCAGTTTCTCCACCATGGTCGTGCTTGCCACATTGGTGCAACTTTCTCCATCAATGATGAGGCTACACAATTTCTCATTCACCACGCACCTTGTGTGAAACAAATTCTCACGCTGCTCGTCCTCTTTACCTTTTTCTTGCACTACTAGTGCTCTCCTTGTAACCAAGAGGTCTCCTTTAGCCGCATACTCCTCATGATTCTCTAGAGATGGCGTAGAATGTGATTCCCTCTTGAGACCTCCAAGGTCATCATTATTTCGACCTCTAGCCCGTCTAGGTCTCCGTTGGCTTCCACTAGATGAGTGTTCCTCTTGGCCATAATAGTTGTTCTCTTCATTCTATCCTTGTCGTGGTCGTCCTCTTCTTCTCCTAACCGGTTCATCATGGGTGACCACCTCATTTCCTTCTGGTCTCGGCTGTCTCGGTTGCCCAGCCTCAATTACTTGCAATCGTTGGTTGATCACACCCATCATCCGAGTCAGTTCTACCATCGCGGTTTGCATATTAGGCTCGGCCGGTTGTTGTTCTCCTTCTCGAGAGTGGGTGTCCGATCCGTCACTAGACATTTTTCCTTACAAAAAGAACAAACACGTTAATAGCAAAAGATGTTCTCACAAGTGTTTCACTCTTTCACTCTCAAAAGGTCCTCACACAATAGCGATTCTCAAAAGGGTTCTTATAGAACTAATCGACGTATCTCGATGCGAATTCCACAAGCAACTAAGCGACAAAGTGTTTTCGAGGATTGAAAGATAGAAAGAAAAGAATTAAAGATGAAACAACCAGACTTCTATTTTATTTTGTTTTCATTTTTTTTTTTTATTACGATTTTTTTTCTTTTTGTACTGGTTACGAAAATTATAACAAAGAAATTATAGAAAAGAAGGAAGATGAACGGATAAAAAAATGATGATTTAGAATATGAAAAGATGAGAAGATGGATAGATATTACCGGATCCTCAAGAGTGGTGCTCTGATACCACTTGATGCGATTCTACGGAAGAACCCAACGATGCGGCACTCTAAGGGCGGTAGATTGGATAATCCTCGACTCCTTGGGATCATGAAGCAAAGATTTTAAGGTATATGAAACCCTAGGCCCAAAACTTACTTAAGACGATTCGAAGAACAAGGCGGGGGAACCTTGATTAATAAACTCGCGGAGCAAGATCCTAAGGTATATGAAACCTTAGTCCCAAAACTCACTTATGACGAATTTACCAACTCGGGTAAGTGAATGGCGACGTCAAATGTGATGAAGAACACTTGATATACCGAAAGACGACTTGGGTAAACCCACCAAGTAATCGAAAGTTCACAAGGAACAAATGAGAAAAGCTCTCAAGAAAATAAGAAAACGATTTTGATTGAATGATCAAATGAAAATCGTACAAGGGTTTATATAGAAGGGAAAAGTGAGGAAAACAAAGCTACATCAAAAATAGACAAAGACCAAACTTAAAGAGTAAGTTTAAATGACCGTTTGATTTCTCATGGTTGAATGTCCCTTGAACTTCTTAGTCAAAATGACCCTTCAAATGCCTTGGACGAAAATGATGATTGGGCTTGGTAGAATGTGATCCATTGTCTCATTAAAAACATTTCTTTGGAAAACTCATTGGGACAAAACCAAAGAAAGAGAAAAAAGTGCAAATGGGTCACATACCCATTTAGTGATATTCTTGGGCTTTCATCACAACCAAATAGGTGTGAGATACATATTCTTCAATCCGGCCCAAGTGATCTTCTTTACTCCAAATGAGGTAACCTCTAATTGCTTCCTTGAGTTTTGTTGTTCTAACTCGGGTCATGGAACCAACGGGAACAACTAAGGGATCATCGGCTATAAGTGAACTCTCCTCGGGTTCTAGCTCAGTTACAAGCTTCGGTTCAAGCTCCGGTTCAAGCTCATGCTCCTTAGCGCTTTCCATGATCGCATCAATTAGGAGACCCATGATTTAAATGCATATACAAGATTATTGTTTTTTGGTAGATCTATGCAATTTATTCTTGTTATTGAAGAGATGTTACATTAACCAAAAATTTTGATAAATTTATATTTTAATGAATATGATATTTAGGATTATACCATTATTAGTAAATCATATATTTATCAATTTAATTTATGGTTATGAAATTTAAAAATACATAAACAAATAACAAACAAAGATAATATGTATTACTAATGTTCTTTCTAGTATTTTTTTTTTCCAAATCGCTTTATATATATATTTTTTTAAAGCGATGATTGCACCGTTTCTGAATTGCACTAGCATTCGATTCTAATCAATTACATGATTACATCCCTTCCAAATCACATGGTTTCCACACTCAAATAGCTATTACAATTGAATCGCTTCTGCTATTAAGAAGAGAAGATAAGAGCAACCTTAATGGTGACATCCTAAACTTATATTTTAAGAATAAATTTAATATTAAAAAATTGATTGACACTCATTTACTTCATGTGGTTAATATATGTGTGCAATGGTGACACTATTAGTGGGGTTCTACAGAATAAAAAAATAATAAAATTTTGTGTTTTATAAATGTTTGAAAAATAAACAAAAAATTAAACTATTATATATAAATATTGAAGATTAAATAAAACAGAGTAATATAATAGGTTGCATAAAAATTTGAACGTATATTACAATCCGTAAAAACGTAAAATAAAAAGAAAACATTTTAAAGCATGATGAATAACACAACTAACTCGGCTCTAGTCTTCATTTGTTCCAAATTTTTGCCAAATGTGCTCAACCAAATTAGCTTTCAATTGATCATGCATTGTTCTGTCATGAACTAGAGCTCGATTGGCCATCATATTATTCATATTTGTAGGAGTCTCTGTAGAGAACGTGTAGTCCACTTGTGAAGTCCCGCTTCCTTCTCCTTGTAAGAATTCTGATAAATTATATTGAGTGCCTTGGTCTCGTTCGTCTTCTACTATCATATTGTGCAATATGATAGATGCTCTCATTATCGTACCTATTTTTTTCTTATCCCAACTAAGAGCCGGGTTTCTGACAATTGCAAATCGAGCTTGCAACACTCCAAAAGCACGCTCGACATCTTTTCTAACAGCTTCTTGATGCTTAGCAAATAATGATGCCTTCGGACCTTGCGGCTGCGAAATTGATTGGGTGAAAGTTGCCCATTTCGGATATATACCATCTGTGAGATAGTAAGCCATATGGTATTGGCGACCATTGACTTTGTAACTGAGCGGTGGAGCTCGGCCTTCTAATATATCATCAAAAACGGGTGACTGGTCAAGAACATTTATATCGTTAAAAGTACCTGGAGCTCCAAAAAATACGTGCCAAATCCATAGATCTTGTGAAGCCACAGCCTCTAAAACGATTGTGGGTTTTCCATGTCCACGTGAATATTGTCCTGCCCAAGCCGTGGGACAATTCTTCCACTCCCAATGCATACAATCAATGCTTCCTATCATCCCGGGAAATCCCCGAAACTCTCCAATATATAGTAATCGTTGAAGATCCTCTGCTGTTGGGCTTCTCAAGTACACATCCTCGAATAAATGTATAATTCCATCCACAAAATGTTCTAAGCATCTGCTCGCAGTGGTTTCACCGAGCCTGAGGTATTCATCCATCGCATCAGCTGCAACACCATATGCCATCATCCGGATTGCGGCTGTACATTTTTGTAGGGGTGAAAGGCCGGACCTTCCGGTAGCATCTTGTCTCTGTTGAAAGAATGGTACCTCAGTGGAGAGTTTTTGAACAATAAACATGAACAATGGCTTGTTCATTCTAAAACGTCGTCGAAAAAGATCATCTGGGTAAACCGGTTGATCACTAAAGTAATCGTTCCATAGTCGAATGTGCCCTTCTTCGCGTCCTCTTTCTATATATGCTCGTTTTTTCCTTTTCTTTCTCGTCACTTGACGTTCAACGACACTATCAACACAATGTTGAAAACCTTCGTTAAATATTTGAGCAAAATTTTCATCAAAGTTTTGATAGAAATTTACATCAAATGGATGAGAAGTCATGACTTTTTTGTTTGGTAATTGTGGAAAAGAAAATTTGGTTGTGAGAGAGAAGTTGTAATGAAAGAGATTGAGTTGCAATAAGAGAGAGATTGAGTTGCAATAAGAGAGAACGTTTGCAATAAGAGAGAAAGTTTACAATCTCTTATAAAGAGTGAATCCGAAAGTTGCAAGTAGAACAACTTGTAAAATAAAACCAAACAAGTACAACAAGTTGTAGAATACAACCAAAATACAAACAAACAAGTTGTCCATATGGTACTTGCTGAAGTCTTATAATACAACCAAAACATGACTCTGCTGAAGTCTTATAATACAAACAGAACACTTGTCTTCCTCCTCCTTGACCACTTGCCTTCCTCCTCTTTGCTCACTGACTGCCTCCTGCAGAACACATAAGAAGTCATGACATATCAGTACACATTTAACAATAACTACATCAATGGTAACAAAATAAGCAACATAACAATAACTTTTATGCAAAAACCATGACTACAAGTGCAATCTCAAATCAGAACAAGTGCAAAAAATCAGAACAAGTGCAAATCAGAACAAGTGCAATCTTAATACCAAGAAGATTACACATCTCGGTGATAAGCTTGTTCTTTAGTATGGTTTCAGCCTCTGATAATGGTTCGGGTTTAAGAAGGAGGCTATCAAGGATTTTCTGTTGGGATAGGATTTTCTGTTGAGATATTATTTTCTCTTGACCAGCCAAGTCCTCCTTTTTGATAACCCACATCTCTTGAAGCACCTTCAAAGAACTCTCCCATGCATCTTCACTCTGCCCCCTAACTCTCTTCTTCCCCTTGGCCTTTGAAGCCTTCACACCCAATGGCCTCTCCTCTGTTTCTTCCTCCACATGGCAGGCGGTGGTGGAGGTGGATGAAGCACTAGGCGGTTTCTGTTTTTCCTCAACATATTTACACCATTTCTAATCATTCTTGAGCATTCTCCAAGCGTGTTCCAAGCTAAACTTCAGCTTCTTTGGGTGATCATAGGTGTACAACTGGTGAGCCATCTCCATAATATCGTCTTCATTCTGGTCACTCTTCTTGTTACGGCAGGCGTACTCATAGCAGCCTGCGAACTTGCTGACACTCTCACTGATTTTCCTCCATTTCTGCTTACAAGTATTGGGCTCCCTTGGTGCTAGACCAACCACAAGAGGACTTGCAGAGTACAAGTCAGCAACTCTACGCCAAAAAGCCACTGATTTCTGCTCATTTCCCACAACTGCATCTTTGCTTGTGTTTAACCAACATTGTACAAGAACTTTTTCTTCTACAACTTTCCATCTTGTGGTTGGAGCTCTTCGGTTTAAAGGTGAATCTGTTTCTTGAGGCAAGGTTTCGAGACTGTTAATCTATTGTTGGCTATTCAAGAGATCAACATAGCTTTGGGAGGAGTTTAAAGGATATGTAATATCCATATTCATTTTGAGAGGAGCTAGCAGAGAGAGAGAGTTTTGAGAGGAGCTAACAGAGAGAGAGTTTTGAGGAGGAGCTAATCAGTTTTTAGAGGAGATATTACACTTATGAACAAGTGTAATAAATAAAAGGAGCCACCTAATTTTTCATTTATTTCGGGTTAGGTTTAGAGATTTAAGTCACTCATCTTAATGACTTATGTCTCCATCACACATCAACTAAGTTTTCAATAACTTTAGTTTTGGTTTAGTTGTGTTTTAACTGAAGTTAACTTTGTTAGTTTTAGTGTGTTTTCATTCAAACTTAACTTAACTTAACTAGTTGTGTTACTTAACTTAACTAAGTTTGTTGTGTTTTCATTCAATTATACACAAAATAACAGATTACTTTGAAGTTTCACTAACCAGATTAGCTGAAGTCTGTTGAAGTATGAAGTATGCTGAAGTCTCTTTGTCATCTGCTGAAGTCTCTTTGTCTCTTTGTCATCTGCTGAAGTCTCTTTGTCTCTTTGTCATCTGCTGAAGTCTCTTTATCATCTCCACCATTCTCCTGCAAAGAAGAAGTAATGGATTCAGACAGAAAGAGACACAAAGAAGTAGTGGATCGATCAAAAAACACAATTACCTAATTACATCTAAGAAACCAATAAGAAGCCGCATTGATACATAAGCAAATACTGAAGCCACCAGAAGAAACCAATACTAACAAGTACTGAAGAAACCAATAATAATGCTTCAAATTTCAAAAGCCACCAGAAGTTAGACAACAACTACTGAAGTAGCCATCAAGATACCCATGCAACTAAACCAGTCCTAATCTGAAACTAAACCAGTCCTAATCTGAAGCAAACTAATACCAAGCATGTATGACAATACAAGAGATTAAGCATTGAAGCTATGAACCAGTCCTAATCTGAAACTACCAAGCATTTATCACAATCACAAAAGCAGTCCTACCAAAATAAGCTTTCAAAACTACTCATCAATGATATAATAAACAAGAGATATAAAGTATATCAACATTTCACAAATTAACTATAGTGAATCCACAGCTTTGCCAGCCTTCAAGTGAGGAAAAAGAAACATCTTTCAGAACTATCACTACAGTCCAGTAACAAAGATTCAAGCTTTGAACACACTACAAATTCATGGACGACAGAAAATTGCAACCAAACAAAGAACAACAAAGAATCTATAAGTTTGGTTTCATCAAGATACATAATTTTATCAGCTAATGTCTTCTTATGATTCTGGAGCTAGATTGTTTGGGGAATAATCTTCTTCTTTTACCAAGCTCAATAAACAATAAGAGTAATTTACCACAGACACAAACTAATCAAACAACAACCCTAATCCTAAACGTTTCACCTTTAAACTCCCGATCAATGAAATTAGCAAAAATTGCAACTCATAGTTCCACTCTAAACACATAGTTCCACAACAAAACCAAATCGTTTCTTACAAACAGAGAATCAAGGAATCAAATGCAATTTACCACAGACATAAATAACAACCGCTGAATCGGCGAAGAGATGAATCGCCGCAATCTCAATCGTCATCGGAGAGAGAGAGAGAGAAAGAGAGAGAGAGAGAGAGAGAGAGAGAGAGAGACGACGGCAGAGCCATCAGAAGGAGAAGATCCGACGACAACGGCGACATCGAAAACCCGATCGCCATCGCCGTCTCCTTCGGAGAAGAGAGAGAGAGAGAAAGACGAAGAGATCGATCATCTCGCAACCATTTTTTTCTTTTTTTTTTTGTTTTTCTTCGGTCCAACCAAACGGCGACACGTGTCTTCTACACACCCGACAACCCCGTTTCAACAGGTTCAGTCCACAGACCCGTTTCATCCATTTTTCACCAGATTAAATCATTTTTTAATCAAAAAATGTAAAAGATACCCTTCTTAGTTCAGCGTTAATCATGCTTTAAGACACGGTAAGTTAGCCGGTTTCACTGGCCTACCCTAGATCGGGTCTGACTAAGAGAGTCGAGAGAACAAGATATGACTGAGTTAGCACTTAAACAGTACATGCCACTTATCCTAGAGCCGAGCATGACTAATAAGAGAAGATAAGACGTGAGGTAGCCGGTTCTTAGCGCGTTGATACTAACATGGTAAATTGGCTCGAGAGGAATACGGAACATTGGCTTGGCGAGAAGACACATTCTGAGGTTTACAGATGCTATAGCATTATGGTTTCGAGACTTTTTATCTTGATATATTTAAGTTCTTGTACCGGGTTTTATTCATACCGAATTAGCTATGTAATCTCGTCCTTTAAGCTTAATAAATCAACATAAATTTTAGCAGAAAAAACAAAAAACATGGCAAATTGGCTAACTGATTAGGTCGTAGTTAGACCGGCTGGTCCCGTTTCCAAGAAATTTTACAGTTAATACAACCCGGCTCGGCACTTGTATTTAGTCGAACGTTGTAGCTGTAATTTTTATTTGTAATTATTGGTTATCGGTTACAATATCAGCATAAACAATACAGAGTATTTTTATGCTTTTGCAGAGACAATTATTTTAGTTTTTTTTTTGGTGTGGGGGGGGGGAGAAACAGAGATACATTACAAAACGAAGATTAAGCACCAGTCTCTCTTTCCCTTTTAGCATCTGCAATCACACACACACAAAACATCAGTTTCCAAGTTCTAACTCATCTCACAACGTATGATCCGGTCGTTTAAAGTTTGATAGATCAGAAATTCCGGTCAGTTCTATGCATGATAGATGATACATCATTCTACAACCTTAACCGACCGGTTAGGGGTTGCTACGAAATCAGACAAATCTATCACAAACCGGTCTGGTAAGGATCCGGTTTCATTAATTTACCTGGGCCGCACCGAATAGAGCACTTGCGATCGCATCGGGACGTCTTTCTCGCTGGCAAAAAAAAGATTAAAACTTTAAAAGAGATTTCTTTTTTACATAACCAAAGAGCCAAAAACTAATCTCCAAAGTTTTTGTAGCGCCGGGGGATTAAGAAAGAAGAGAGAGAGAGAGAGTACTCACTGTCGCGCTGGACGCAGGCGGTGGAACAACCGTCGTAGCAGTCTATGGGGCCTGACTGAGCCTCCGCCACCATATCCAAGTTGGAAGATAAAGCCACCAGAAGCAGAATAGCCGCCACTATAGTCACTTGCTGCTTCTTCATCATTCTCTCTTTGATTTTGTTTTTTTTATTCCTTCTCTCTCTCTGCAAATGTGAGCTTTTGTGGATATTTATAGAAATGTCGCCGTTGCCAGGTTTGACCGGTAGTCCATGTACACGTGTCATGATTCCTCTCCCAACGTTATCTATCTCTTTTCTTCCACTATTTTAGATCGAGGCTGTACCAATGCCAATTAATGGACTAACTATTGGTTATGCCATTAAGTACCCCATTAAGTATACCCGGAATTTGTTTTTATTATTTTCCCGACACAACTACATTAGATCAGATCTAAGTGAAAACCTACGATACTTGATACATCACACATAAAGCATATAGCTCGACAATTAGGACTTTATTTTTCATAAACAATTGGGACATTGGAACAAGACTCCGATAAAAAATAAAGCAATTTTTTTATTAAAAAAAAAAACAATTAAGTAGAAAATATAAAACGGCTTTCAAGTTAATATTTTTTAAAAAAAGTTATTAATAATACATCAAATATTCTTTAGAAATAATTTAAAACGGCTTTGAATATAAAAGAGAACAACCCCACTGAGTAATAGACAAATCCTCTTCTATGAGAAAAAAAAAAGAGACAGAAACTATAATATACAGAGTGCGTTAAGAAAAAAAAATCAATAAAACGGTAGATACAAACCGCATTTGTGAAAAACTAATCACTACCAAAAAAGAAAAAAAAAAGAAATGTAATGTTGCGGAGGCACTAGTTGTCACAATCTATTACGACGAAAACACGCCACTTAGATAATGAGACAAAATTAAGTTGTTAATTGTGGTTTAATATTGAAGTCACGGTGAAAAATGAAAGACGTTGTCCAATCAGATGGATTTTAATTCTCATAGCTATTCAATGTTTCTATTCTATTACTACGGTACGTAGACTTTATTTGGTGATGATTGATTCACGGGACATCTCTATTATTTACTGCTGAGAGATTTCCCAGGTCAACTTCTTTGATATTCTTATTTGTTTCATTGTGGTCCGATGTCGTAGAGACACTCTTTGCTTCCTTCAGTTTACACCATACCACGAGGTATACTCCTCCCACCATTATCATTGCACCAATTATACTGTAAGTTTCGCAAAATAAATAGCGAATGAGATTCACGTATTACATATAGCATACACAAAAATGATAGAACACATGCACGAGTTTGGTGTACCTTCCCAAATGAAGCGTTTCCTCTAAAGCAAATGATCCGACTAGGGCTACGATCACCAGCCTTACGGGGCTAAACACCGTAACATATAACGGTCCTTTTGTTTCGACGCACCACGCAACAAGAGGCATGACCATTCCTGAAACCACTACTCCCTACACATCGCGGCCAAGATAATTAAAACCGTGTATTAAACACAGACATATGCATATATATGTACGCAATTAGACGCATGTCTCTAAATGATCCTTGATCATTGGATAGATTGTTTTTTTACCGAATAAACGGTAGTAAGGAGGCTAATGTTCCATCCTAATCGCCATTGCTTCCAGTTACGATCCAAACAGAGAGCAACAACCATACACACCAAGCTTCCCATCCCATTCATCATACTTATGTTCCAATAATGTCCTCCAAGTTGCTTGCCTACTTTTGCCTGTTTTAAAAACATATTCCGTTTCTTGAAACATCTTATCAACGTATACGTTTTTTGAAACATGGTTGTTATAGATAAATTTTTTTTTTTTTACTTTTGTTTGTCGCCATTTTTAATTATACTTTTTTGCTATAAATTTAAATTAAATATATATATATATGATAATGTGTGTACATAAAAATACGTATGTATATTACTTCACAAAGGAATATATGTTTAGTTGTACATATATCCATATATCAATGTCTATGAGGTAATATGATCAATTTCTATTCAAACTTGGAACGCAAACACACAGAAAATACCATATATGTTAGATATTTTCATTTATTACTTTTAAATAATGTTTGAAGGAAAAATCAAAACAAGTGTTTTTTTTTTTGTTACCAGCACAAACATCTCAAACAATCGAACCCTAAATCCAAAATGAACTGCAGTCGGATCAATACTTTTAAAAATTAAAATAAAAGTAGGAGAAAAATAAAAGTAGCACTTGCCTGCAATAGTAACCAAAGTGAGAAGGAAACGTTACTGCCAAAAACCATAAGAACCCCTGGGATTGAGATGTGGTGGTTCGAAGTGGCTCGGCCATTTGATTGATGAGTATTCGAGCTTTTAAGTAAGTCAACGTGTGTTGACCAGATTCGAATCTCAACACCTTTATAGAATACAAACACGAGGGCCCCACTGGCACCAAGCAGCGTTCCCACCAGCTTAGCCCTCCCTTCGTTCGATCCCAGCCGTAGAGTTTCCATCCTGTGGGTCCACGACAAATCGAACGGATGTTAGATAAGAATTAAAAGTAAGAATTTTTGTTTCATATATATAGATCGATGGTTTTGTAGTTTTCATACAAGTTTACGTTATATTTCTAAATATATACACCCATACATAGTAGTTAGTATTTAGTCATGATAAAGGTGTAATTTTCAACAATAATAAATGAATTAACGGGATAAGCTTGATCATTTGAATGTTTTACTAATATGCCTAAGAGAATTAAAAATGCCTCTAGAAAACACTAAAAATGTTAATTTTATATACAGACATTAAGAACGCCTTTCTTCATAAAACGAAAAAAAACTTCATAACACATATATACTCTCGTGCAACCAAATGAATAGATCATATATATATATATACTATTTCAAGAAGGAATGGTTTAGAGTTTAATGTGCCTTACCTAAAAACCAATGACAATACCAAGGTGATCAACGGACCAAGGATACTGGCTGCAGTAGAAAATGTAGCTGACGTAAGCGCCAGACCCGGCAAATAGAGGATATTTGGTATCGCCGCTCTGTAAAGTAGCCAAAAACATGAACGGCATAATCCATGAACCTCCATGTATATATTTAATATTTCATAATCGCCATATAAAACTAATTTCATGTGTGCTCTAGCTAGGTTCAAATGATATTATTGTATTAGTGCTGAGTACCCGAGCAAACCCGATAGAAATGCTAGTAAGAGCAGCCTCCATGTAAATTCTGGCCGCTTCTTCCTGATCACGTGGAATCCAAAACAAAACATTGAATTAAAATAGAGTATAACATTTGACTATTTTTTGAATATGAGCACACACAAATGACTTAGTGAAGTGAATATATTGGATGCCGAATTAATATGTGTTTTTTCTTCTTTATTTGTCCCAATATGTGTTTAAATCCGGCGTTCGCATAGACAAGGTTATATTAACAAAAAGCACACAAATAACAATAAAAATGTATGAACAAACAAAGGAAACCTTTGGAAGATGAGGGCGAGGGGAAGCATGGAAAGAGTAGCGAATGCGAGACGATAAGCCACAAGGACTCTGAGATTTGTACCATCATCGGCTGTTAGCTTAAACAAAACGAACATTCCTGCGAACATAAACTGAACCACCAGCATTGCAATTATAGCCTTCACTTCCTCCCACATTTCTCCAATTCGACCCACAATTTCTATATTTTACTTGGAAACTCACTCAAACCATTAACTATCCTTTGCTCCTGAGCCCTTGATCAGCTTTATTTATCTAGCCAAAGTGTTTACTTCTATATATTCTACACCTATACTTTTTTCATTGTGCTCCACTTCAATTTTCGATATCATGAAAAAAATATGAAGTGATGTAAGAAGATGCGAAATTCAAGTAAATGTTTATGGAAACGGATGACTAAAGTAGCAAGGATTAAACCTTCTTATTGAGTGTGTAGAAAAACAGAGATTATGTATGAAAATGTATATTCATGACGAAATAGGAGAATAATATACGAGGTGAAGAGGTTATACAAAAAGAAAAGAGAGCTATTTATGATCGTTCTAATAAATGACCTTTACGATATCTCAAGAGCATTGCACTGCACCATTTGCAAAAACATCTTTTGTTTTTTGTTTTTGTTTTAAATAGGCAAAAGCATCTTTCTTTAATGCTAACGCTAATGCGTATTACTATATTAGCCAAAATGACAATGCAGCTACATGTTCGGTGGTGTATCGATTAATATCTTTAGAACATAATTGTAAATTTAAACAAGATCTAAATAAAAGCAACTCTTGGGTTGATGTTGACACGTGCTAAGCATGCTCTGTGCTTCCCTTCCGTGGCTTTCCATACACACACCAACTCCAAAAGAGAGAAAAAGGCTCTTACGTCATTAAGGTACACTTGGTAAAGATCCAAATTTGAAAGTTTTGGGTTTGGATTCTCTTCCATTCTACCACTCTTTCATGTGATATTTATAATGTTTTTTTTTTTTTTGTTCGAAATTTATAATGTTTTATAAATGATAAATCCAATGGTTTATCTGAGCACGTCTTAAGATGACAAGTTCATAATCAGGCGCTACCATTATACCAATGAAAAGCAACTATAACGATAAAATTACACATTGCTTAAAACAAATAGGCAACCTCTTTTAGTCTTTTGTTTTTCTTTCACTTGTGTCATTTTCTATAATTTTCATATCTGTCGGGGAGCGTTTTATAATTATATTGGTTTTTGGTTTTAATTAGTTTATTAAAAACAAAAAAACAAAACAAAACAAAACCATTTTATGATAATCAAACTCATAACATGTAGTGCTAAACACCTATATTTTACCACTAGTCTAAGAAGATTTTTAAAAATTTTAAAACTGAATTTTTTTATATAAAAACAGGGCCGGCCCTGCTGCCGTTGCTACCACTAGCAACAAAAACCAAACTAAAAAAGAAGAAGAAAAGGAACCTTTTGAGCTTCAGGCTAGACCTAACTTCAATCATCTAATGATATACATCCATCACTTAGGTTCATTCCCGATTGGACATAGCGTAAGCCATGGCCCATACGGTATGGTCATCGCCTTAACCCTTAACGGGCCTTAAAGCCTTAAAAGGATAGGCGCGTCAAATCTAACGCCCAGGAGAGGCGCGTGGGGCTCTATCTTCCACTACACGTGACGTCAAGAGAGAGAAATTTCTAATCTGGAACCGTCAAGTCGCTTCTAATCTCTGCACTTTCGTAATTTCCCTCTTTCTCTCTTTCCGGCGTCATTTTCCGTCGCCGGTCTCGTAACCCTAGATTTTGCTTCGTTACCTCAATTCTCCAGTTGCAGTTTCAGCCGCGTGGTTATAATCATCCGGTAGGGGCGCAATCGCCATTGATTTCGTTGTCCTTGTCTCCATTCTCTTGCGTATTTTATGGCGATCTCGGTCGTGTTTGTATATCAAGATGATAAATGGATTTTGAGTTTACAAATCTTGCGATTTTTGCGTTAAAAATACTTCGCGAGTCGGTGAAATTTGATTACTTTCCGTTGGGGGAGTATGACTTTTCGGTTTGGGTTAGGTTATTCGATTCAGATGTGATTCCTGAGCCGCTGAAGAATTAATTTGAGTTTAATAGCTTGGAAATAGAATATGTCAGGATACATATATACATATGGCCATATCTTTATTTTTAATTTCTGGGAAGAAAAAATTATTGGGTTAACACAGCTTCGAGTAGTTTATTTGCCTGTGTATATTATAATTGTTCTGGATCTGAGATATGTCAAGGCAGTTTTGCTCCATGTGAATCAATGATTCTTGAACATGACGATGGTTTCCTTCTTATTTGTTTATTAATTGATTCACTGCCATGTCGCGTGAATGTTCGGTGAAGCACGTTGCTTTAGGGTGTCATGTAACGTGTTGGCACATCTTCCATCTTTTTTACTTTATGTGATCCTCTTCATTTCTATTGATCAGACACGACTTGGTCTCTCCACTCTATGCATTGATAGTCCATCTGTTTTTGCAGCAGGTGGGAGTTAATTGCTTGATTGATTTGTCTCCTTCAAACTCTGTCGGTTGTTCTGTTCATGAAGAAATTGTAGCTGTTTTGGCCTTTGATGTTCTTGTTTGTTAATTGGAATCTAGTTATTGTGTTGTCTAGGTAAGTCTTTCGTATGGATGTAAATTTCGTGGTCTTTCAGTTTCTTGGTTATGAATCACTTTCGATTGACTATCTAGTTATGGTTTTCTTAGCTTTTCGACAGTTAAAATTGTGAAATGTCTGTTCTTGATAGACATCTCTTGCTTTTCTTTCGTGAACTCTTTTGCTAAGCGTGTGGGTACTTGGTTCTTGTTCAGGTGTGTTTTTATAAGAAAATGGCCAAAGCTAGAAGGGCGAGACGCAGGATTTCTGCTCGACGGATCAGAGCAAGGCCATACAAATTCACATCTTCAAAGCGAGTTGTAGGGAGGAGCGTGTTTGCAAACAACTGTCCAAAGGTGATGGAGAAGAATGAGTGGGCGGATGCGGTATGTTCGGTTTGCATGGAGTGTCCCCACAATGCTGTTCTTCTCCTCTGTTCATCTCATGACAAGGGTTGCCGTCCTTATATGTGTGGAACTAGCTTCCGGTATTCCAATTGCTTAGATCAATACAAGAAGGCGTCGGCCAAACTAATGCCATCACATCAGCAGCCGATCAATAGTAAGTCTGAGCTTGCCAATCTAAAATGCCCACTTTGTAGGGGCCAGGTCAAAGGTTGGACAATTGTGCAGCCTGCAAGAGACGATCTGAATCTAAAGAGGAGGAGCTGTATGCAGGAGAATTGCTCTTTTGCTGGAACCTTTAAAGAGCTGAGGAAACACATGAAAATGGACCACCCTTGTGCTCAGCCGCGTGAAGTGGATCCTGATGTGGAGCAGAAATGGAGAAGGTTCGAGACTGAGCAGGACCGTAACGATGTGATCAGCACAATCAGATCGACAATGCCTGGTGCAACGGTTTTTGGGGATTACGTGATAGAGAGAGGTGCATACGGTTCAGATTCAGATTCAGATGAGGGTGGTGATGATGGTGATAATGATGATGTCGATGATGTGCAGAGAGAGGAAGCAGGCAGGATCAGTGCTGGGATAGGTAGGAACCTAGTGAACGTTTTCCTTCTGTTGCAGGCTTTTGGGGCATCAGGAAACAACAACACAAGGCGCTCTGATTCCACTGCTCTTGCATCTGACACATCCCATGATCTAGCATCGGATGAAAATGACTTAGTGATCAACCAGAGCGATGTGGAATCCTCTGGACAGGAGGAGGAGGATGGGGAAATGTCATCGGCAAACCGGATCAGGAGCCAAAGAAGGATTCTCATGGGAAGAGCAGTTAGTAGGAGACGTAGAGATAGAGATAGAGAAGCAAACCAGAACTCAGACCATCCTAGATGATACAATATTCTAAAGGAAAATCTCTATTGGGTTGTTTAGAAGGTACAAAATTTAGTTTCCAGAAGTTGAAAAACAAAAAAGGTATGTGACCTGTGAAACCCTTTCTATGTTTAACATTTTTGGGATTTTTACTCAAATTTGTTTGCAAGTGCATGAAGGTTGGAGAAGGAGGTTTGGGTTATAATACACTCTTCATTGTGTTGTTTTAATTTTTTTTTTTTTAATAAAGAATGTATTCTCCAAGTAATATTCTGGGTTGCTGCAATTTATGTTGTTTATATTTAGTTATGTATCCTTCTGAATTAAGTAGGAAGGCCTTAAAGACCAATCTCTGTCTTTATGGATGTTTTTTTACTGTTTGTTGTCTGTAAATTTGATGTTCACTTATGATATGTACAATGGTTTTTTTTATGAAACACCTACTTTACACTTCACATCATCTCCTTTCTCTTCTACGTCATTATTCAACACCCACACTATTTTTATCATCTACAATAGTTTTGTTTAATAAACTTCAACACCTCGTCCCAAGATTTTTATTTCATATTTTTATTTTATGTTTTAGTTTTTGTGATTACATATTATTAATAACAATTATCGTTTAAAATTAAATTAACTTAATTTTAAGAGTTAAATAATTTTAAAAATAATTTTTTGTTTTCTATCTTCTTTTATATTCTTATATAAAAAAAATATAAGTACTAAAAACGAAAATAGAGAGAGTCATTATTAAAACAAATAAAATTACAAAAAAATTTAAAATGCAATACAATACAATAATAAGAACACAACACAACTAATAAAACACACATAACTTAATTAGTACAATAGACTCAACTCACAAACTTAAAAACTTCTTTAATCACGAGACATTCCGAATCTTGCCCATATGTGTTTGACTAGATCTGCTTGCAAGGCGTAATGAACACTTGAATCACGCAACTCATATCTAACACGGACATGATTTGCAAATGCAGGTAGCACCTCGGTCGAGAATGGTTGCGGTGTACTAGACCCACTTGCCTCATATTGATCATAATCGGTCCATCGTTGAGTATATGTATCACGTTCATCCTCAACAATCATATTATGCAATATGATACATGACCTCATAATGATAGCCAGATCGGCTATGTCCCACATGCGAGGTGGTTCTCGAATGATTTTAAATCGAGCCTGCAACACCCCAAATGCACGTTCGATGTCCTTCCGACATCCCTCTTGAACTTCTGCAAATAACTTGTCCGGCTCACTTTGAGGAAGCCTAATCGATTTGACGAAAGTAGGATAAGAAGGGTATATACCGTCAGCTAAATAGTATGCCATATTATACAGACGTTGGTTCACCAAGAAGTTCACTCTTGGAGTATTTCCCTGTTCAACATCATCAAACACTGGTGAACGATCTAGAACATTTATATCGTTCAATATGCCTGGACATCCAAAAACAGCATGCCAGATCCATAGATCATGGGATGCGACTGCTTCAAGAATAACAGTGGTGGTTCCCTTATCTCCCCGAGTAAATTGTCCTTCCCACACTGTAGGACAATTTTTCCATTCCCAGTGCATGCAATCAATACTCCCAATCATCCCCGAGAACCCTCGCATTTCACTCACATGCAAAATTCTCTGCAGGTCCTCTTGAGTTGGGGCTCTGAGATACACTTGCTCGTACAATTGTATGATTCCCTTACAGAATCTACGCAAGCACTCTAGAGCTGTAGTACCTCCAATTTTGATGTATTCATCCACCGCGTCAGCCGCCACACCATATGCTAATATTCGCATCGCCGTGGTACATTTTGCTAATGGAGATATACCTTCTTTCTTGGCTGCATCAAATCGTTGGGTGAAGTAGTCATCACTTCTTGATAGGTCCCCAATGATCCGAAGGAAAACATGTTTTCGCATCCGGAATCGGCGACGAAACATTGCATCATCATATGTAGGTTGATTGGAAAAGTAATCGTCAATCAGTCTTTGATTTGCCGCTGCATGATCTCTCTTGAAGGATCTTCTCTTCCTACCAGATGGATAGTCTTCCTCTATTTTCTTTCGACGCTCCCTAAAGTGGTTGAGGATATACCTATCTTCAATTTCAGACTGTTTTTTGTAAGCTTCGATATCAAAAAGAAATCCTGGTGGATCCATTGGGATTTTTTTAGTAAGATGAGATTTGTGGTATTTGGTATATCAATGGAAGAATGAGTCTCCATTTATAATAAAATGGAACCAACGGATTGAGTGGGTGGAGGATAAAATTTTGCCATTAAAAGCCGAAATTCACGGATTACATTGACGAAAAGTCACGGGCACTTGATTGCATTATTTAATCATGTTAAGTGGTTGGAGGATAAGATTCTCCCATTAATAGCCGAAAGTCACGGGCACTTGACATCAATATTTAATCATGTTGAGTGGTTGGAGGATAAGATCATGACAATAAACATTATTAAAGGAGAAAGTGACAAACAAACATTATTAAAGCATAGAGTGACATGATAAAGACAATCATGGAGTGACATGATATAGACAACCACTTGTGACTACAACTAGTTTCCAAATAAGTCATGGCTCAACTGCTGAAACAGCTCTCTACTCTGATCATTGAGACAGTCATTTTCACTTAGCTTCAGCCACATCTTCATCTTCTTAGCCCGAGACTTTTCTTTCATCAGTTGGTTTGTCTCCTCTTGCCTTTGGATAGCCTCCTTTCGCCTTTGGTTTGCCTCCTCTTGCAACATGGCTAATTTTTCCAAGCGTTCCAACTCTTGTGCCTTGATTTGTTTGAACTCATTAAAATCTTCGTTGACCACTCCAAGGCTGCGCCCTTACCTTTCTTTTTAGCCTTTTTCTTAGCTGCATCCCTCCCCATTGGACGAGCGCTAGATCCTACAGAGTTGGAGTCACAAGCATCACTCTCGTGGGCTCTCTTAGATCCACTGCTTCCAGAGCCAGTATTTACTCTTACCGGACTACAATAACGTAGTTGATCTCGGACAGCGAGCCATTCCTTCATTAAATTGAAATTTCCCTTACCATCACTTGAATATAGTTCATGCGCTTTCGCTAGTACATCATGCTCTGCCCACCCGCTTTGTTGCATACGCTTAGCGTTATCGTAAGCGCTAACCCATTTTCCTAATATTTTATTCACGTAGTTGTAATGATTTCTGCACGAGTTTCCATCACGCGGAGGATCAAATGAGCAATGCTCATTACAATACTCATCAATTTTACCCCAAAATGATTCACCTTTTTGGTTTCTGCCAACAACGCTGTCTGTTCCATACTTGATCCACCCATTCAGTAGCACCAAATTTTGCTCAGTGGTCCATTTGGGTCTTCTCCGACGAGAAGGAGTAGCATCATCTTCATCTGGAGTGGCTTCATGAACACCGCTCATATCACCATGATCCATTTGTGTAGAAAATTCGGGAAATTCTGTTGTTCCAACATTCAGAACAAATTCATTATCCGTTGGAGTAAAAGAATAAGGGGGTGCTTGAGATGAATACGACATCATTGATCCATAATATGGAGGATAGTTTGGAACAGCTGACGGCATGTAGAAGTTTGGTGGATAACCATAATTTGGTCTATGTTGGGGTTGGCTGGAAGATTGATTTTGAAATTGATAATTATTGGGATTTGGGTAGTTAAAAGAGTAATTAGAAGAATTTTGGGTGTTGAAAGAGTTATTGTTTGGATCCATCTCACTAAAACAATGTTTAAAGTTAAAACAAAAGTTTATTGGAGGCTGATAGAGAAATTATTGTAAAAAAGACGGGTTTTTTTCTGTGTCCAAATCAAATGAAACTATTGTCTATTTATAGAGTATGAAAAATGATGAATTTTGATATAAAATTTATATTTAAATATATATAATTTTTATGAAATAATTGAGTTTGAATAATTGAGATTGAAAAAAACAAAAATCAGACGACCCAGTAACATAATTACACGTGACAAATAACCTTCCCAATTTTCACGAATTCACGCAGTTGATAATTATCAACTTTGAATTAGCCATGTCATCTCCATTCATCACTTCAACAACTATTGCAGCATTTTTTTTTTTCAACAGTTTTTAAAACTTTTATCATCAACCATTGTAACTAGCCTTATGTAATGAAAACGCTAGGCTGACTTTGTCCCTGCTTAATAAAAAAGAGCTTCTTTCACTAATAGCGTTTTTGGTTGAGTAGCAACAAGAAGGTATGATTCTGTCTATTTTGGAGTAAATATTACAATATTTCCAAGATACTTGTAACCCTTTTAAAAAAAATATATATCCTTTAAAAAAATATATATATCCGATTAAAATCTTTCAGTTCCAGACTTCCAGTATACGGTGACAATTAAAAGTGTTTTCGCTAACAGACTAAACCAAATTAATTATCCGCTAACCAAATTTATCTACCAAAAGTCCAAAAGCCTATGTCTACCCCTCGAACGACAACAAACTTCGGCCCAGATTTCTGAAAACGGGCCGAATCTGGTCGACCTTGGCCGAATCCGGGTCGGGTTAACTTAGGGATCCGAATTATATTAAAAAAAAAGAGGAATTAAAGTAGAGAAGGGAACGAGGGTTTCAGTTTTGTGAAGAAAAGTGAAAGGAGCAAAGCCGTTTACTTTGGTTCCTCTCACTTACCACTTCGTACATCTGAAACCCTAGATATGCCTAAATCAAAGCGAGACAGACCAGGTCAGAACTCTTTCTTCCTTCACTCTTTCATGGTTCTATTGTCTGAAACTATTGCATCTTCGTTACCGAGCTAGTAAGCTGTGAGTTTTGTAGCCGCCGGGTTTAGGGTTTCTAAGATTTTTAGAGGAACCCTTTTGAAGAAAACCCAAATCGTTGCTTAGGTTTTGTTGTTGTTTTTTATGTTGTTGCTGCAGTTACTTTGTCGAAGACGAAGAAGAAAGGAAGGGAGCACAAAGAGTGTATTGTGAATGGAATCAGAGAGGCTGTCGAGAAGTATACTTCTGTCTATGTTTTCTCTTTTGAAAACATGAGAAATATCAAATTCAAAGAGTTTAGACAGCAGTTTAGGCACAATGGAAGGTCAGTTTCTTTGTTTTTGTAATCATGAATAGATTGGTGTTACTTGAATGTAATTGAGAGAGAGAGAGTTATCGAAACGTAAGCTTCTTCTGAGTCTTTGTTTTCAATTTGGTGATATCATTTGGTTCTTATTCGTCCAGGTTCTTCCTCGGTTCGAACAAAGTGATGCAGGTTGCTCTCGGCCGCTCGGCTTCTGATGAAATCCGTCCTGGTATCTTCAAAGCATCCAAGGTTGTGTACTCTGCTTTTTACTATGGTTTTTTTTTTTGGCCATTTTCTTTTGTCAGTTACATTTACACATGTTGTGTGGATGTTGTTTCAGCTGCTTCGTGGTGATGCTGGACTTGTTGTTACTGATATGGCAAAGGAAGAGGTTGAAAGGTAAGCCCTCTTTTTTTCCCTGTTTTGCTTTGGTTGAAAACGATACTGAGGGGCTTTGAGTTGTATCCATGTCTCTTTGTTGTATCTGTTCACAAAGCTTCTTCTGGTTACATTGCAGCTTATTTAACGCTTATGAGGATTCTGACTTTTCAAGGACCGGAAGCACTGCAGTAGAAACGGTTTGTGAAATAGAACTTGTACCATCTCTGTATATCGATGTTTTGAGATAAGCAAAGACTGTGATCAGGCTCTGCATCTTTTTGTTTTCGAAACATATCTTTCCCTTTATCATAATTGCTGAACAATTCTGTTTCGATACAATTGAATTGATCAGGTTGAACTGAAGGAAGGTCCTCTAGAACAGTTCACACATGAGATGGAACCCTTCCTTAGGAAGCAGGGTATGCCTGTTCGACTAAACAAAGGTTTGTTGTCTCACCATTTTAGTTTTTATCTCTCTCTCTTCCACAACTTTAAAAGAGTTTTTGATACAAATAGTTGTTTCTTTTGCTGATTTATTATGTAGGTACCGTAGAGTTACTCTCCGACTTTGTAGTTTGCGAAGAAGGAAAACCTCTTTCGCCAGAATCTTCCCGCATTTTGGTAATAAGAACTCTGCATTCCAAAGGCCTTTCCTTTTTGTTTGTTTTATGAGAATTAGGATATTTGCTTATACTTGGTTATATAATAACTGCAGCGTCTGTTGGGAATCAAGTTGGCTACTTTCAAACTGAACTTAGTCTGCAGATGGAGCCCTAATGACTTTGAGCTGTACCGAGAAGGTTTGGATCTCTCAGACGTCGAAACCTCTTGAAAAGCCAAGATTTTGACCACTCTTTTCAGTTTCTGAATGTCCCATTATTCACCTGGATTATGCTGGCTCTGTGGTTTGCACTTGGATGGTTTATGTCAAAAGTTTTGTTGCTTTACATGTTTGTAGAATATCAAACTATCTTCTCGAGTCTCCTATTCTAGGATTCTTGACTGAAACACACATATCTATCTTAATATTTAGCTTATTTTTCCTGTGATCAGTCGCATTATCGAATTTCTAACGAATATGTTGCGAACTTTTCAAAAAATTTCAAACTCGAAAACTACGATACATTAATTGATGTTGCTCTAAATGTGTTACAATAGCCCAAGGCTTCATTCTTCCTTAAATCCTAATATCTCTTCTATTCCTTGTTCATGACATTATTTTTAGTGGATCGCTGCCAACGTCTACCTTCAAGATATTCTCATCACCATCGGCAACAACAAATTCATCAATCAAACGATTCCATCTTTCCCATAACGATTTTCTCTCCTTTTTCTTGAAAAGAATCATCAAAATTTATATGATCGACGAAGACTGATATGGAACGATTCGAATTTTATAGAGCGATGCAAGATATCCAAAAGGTTTCTGAGACACCAATGCCTAAGTATTTGGGAGGTGGATGCTGTTGAGCGGACTGGATGTTGGTAACTGGTAAGAGATGAACGAAAGATAGACGATCGTAGGAAATACGGATCGTAGGAACGGAATACTGAAGTTTCTGCTGAACTTTTTTTTAATTTTTTAATTTTTTTTTATTTCCGTAAGAAACCTGTCGAAAATTTCGGACGGATTTCCAACGGTTTTTAATTTCCAAAAATCTAGAACCGACGGTTTTAAAATCATTCGGAAAACCGCCGGTAACATCCATTTTTGAAGGATTTATGACGGATTTTTTTCGTAAAAATAGACTTGTTTTCTTGTGACGCGGCATAATATATAAATAAATTGTAGGCTTTATACATTTTTCAGAATTAATTGGTTAACATTTATTGAAAAAAAAAAACACCTAAATACATAAAATACGAATTCTCTCCTTTTAAACAAACGCATCAATATACGATATTCTTCCATTTCATAATCTCTATATTCAAACTAATATAAACTTTTTTCTAAAAAAAAAAAAATATATATATATATATATAGATATATAAACTTTTTCTTTAGGGTACCAAACCAAAAAACATTTATAAATCATCGTAAACAAACGTTTCAAATAAAAACACTTGACTAGTAAGTCAGTTCAATAGTGGAATCCTAAAATAGTTAACAACGGAAAAAATTTGAACTGAATAGATTTAGAATTATTTACACCATAAGTCACTTTACCGCTTTCTAATTACACAAAAAGTCACTTGCGACTCTTAGCGCACTTTTCTACGTGGAAAGTCCATTCTACTCTCTCAGACACACTGTTCACAATTTGTAAAGCCGAAATTGCCCGTATGATCACGGAAATGATAGATGCAAGGTCGTGGATGAATTAGAAATCAAGAATCTGAGTAAAATAATTATTACTTCCACCTGATTTGTTTTCTATGTTTTTATAATGTGAAAGACATAAAATAATTTTTTGATTACAATAAATAATAATTCTATTTTTCCAACATTTTAAGATCTATTTTGCTATAGTTTTGATATGAAACAAGAAATCTAAAAAAAAAAAAAAATCTAAACATATGAAATTTAGATCGATTTGGACATTAAAACGTGGACAATTACGTGTGGACAAATAGGAATCTCGTATTATTTGAAATTAACGCGATACTGGGAACTTCGAATTGATTGAAATTAGCGCAAAGAGAAATGTTTGGGAGAGTTTCAATCACTCAAGGGATACACTAGTGTGTAGTGTGGATGGTCATGTGTGGATATAGTTTTTGATAGTTGCAAGTAAATTACTTATGAGTGGTATATGATTTTGGAAACTTTCATGGTATTTGTAAACTTTTCACAATGTTAAGTTGTAATGCAATCAATGAGAAGAAATAAACAAAACGATGAGAGAATCTAGCTAAGCAAAGCAATGTAAAAGGTAAAATTGTTTTCGGAGGACAAAAATATTGTGGATGGGTTTTGATGGATACGATATCATGGACGTGTTATTATTTTGTCTTCTTCTGTTACAACTAATCCACACGTAATTGTCTACAACCATCTGAGGCAAAAAGTATCCTTTGGGTGATTGAAACTCTCCCAAACAACTCTCTCTATGTGTTAACTTCAATCAATTCGAAGTTCCCAGTATCGCGTTAACTTTAAATAATACGAAATTCCCATATGTCCACACATAATTGTCCACATTTTCATGTCCACATCGATCTGAATTTCATATGTTTAGATTTTTTTTTTTTTTTTTGGGTAGATTTCTTGTTTTACATCAAAACTATAGCAAAATGGATCTTAAAATGTTGGAAAAATATAATTATCATTTATTGTTACAAAAAAAAATATTTTATGTCTTTCACATTATAAAAAAAATAGAAAACAAATCAGATGGGGGTAATAATTATTTTACTCAGATTCTTGATTTTCTAACTCATCCAACTTTACATCCATCATTTCCGTGACCATGCATGGCAATTTCGGATTTACAAATTATGAACAGTTGAAAATATGCCCCAAAAATCACAAGTGACTTTTTTATAAGAAAAAGACACTAAAGTGACGTTTAATTTTTCCTATTTTTTTAGCACACTCATAATTTATAACTGAAATACTTTTAGAAAACTTGAAAACGTAAAAATTTAATAAATACTAAATCACGTTTCAAGTGGTACACTATTCATTACTTGTTTTTTGGCTACTACGTCTTTGGGCCATGCATTGGGTTTACGGACTTGCCTGTCCAATATATATACAAATGTCCAAAGACGAAGAGTTCGCTTCTTTTTTTATATACAACAATGAACAAACATAAAAGATTGTAAAATTGTGGAGATCACGAAGTGACATGAGATGAGAGTGTGTGGGGGCTTGAAAGGAAAGAGTAATAAAAGTGAAAAAAGAGAGATCATGGAAGTGAGGGAAGGGTCAGGTGAAAGAGACTGAAGCCTGACTCCTAACCACCATTTCAATCTTCTGGCACTGAAATTCATGTAGTTTCTTTTCTTCTAAAGGAAACGACAACCACTTCTGCTCTGAAACACAGCATTTACTCTATCTCTCTCCCTGTGTGTTTACTTCATTGCATATATCTCTTTCTCTCTCTCCCTTTGACACTGATTTTGGCTTTTTCATCATGGGTGGGCATCTTTGAATTTGTTCCTCCCATTTTATAGCACATGGTTCCTCATATTTATAATTTTACCAAGAACATATTTGTGTTGGTTGCAATATAGTTTTTGATACACTATATATTAATTTTTAACCAAATAAGACAGCGTTGTGTTACAATAAAACTATATAAAAAAAAGAGAGAATAAAGCCATTTAAAAGCTCACAATTTTAAAGGTATCAACAGGTGATAGAATCCCTTTTCAAGCGCCATAAAATGTTTTTTTTTGTTAACATTTTTATTTGTAAATCTTATTCTAAAAGAACAGGTTATAGTTAGATATTGGGGAAAAATACCCAAAAAAATCCCCAGACTTTCAGCAAAAAAGCACCAACTACTCGATAGACAAACTAAACCTTCAACTTTCGTTAAATAATCCGTTTAATCTCTAACTTTTATTGATCACACCATTTTAGTCCTAACGTTAGTCAACAATTATAGTTAGACTAACGATATGACTATAATGGCTTATTCAATAAAAGTTAGGTAAATAAAAAGTTGAATTTTTTTTTTACAAAATTTTAGATTAAAATAGTTAAAATGATACGGATACGTTAAAGCTCGGAAAATTACATGATTTGTTTTCTCCATGGAAAATTATATATCCCCAACAATATTTCACCCAAAATCTATTTTAAATAATTTTCTTAAATTAAAAAAGAAATTTATAATTTTTTGTGAATCTTCGACTATAAAATCAAATATTGCGAAATATAACATGAGTATGATTGATTAGACCATCCGTAAAAATATATAATACATAACTTTAGAAACGAAGTTTCCGTTGAAATAAATTATATCTTGAAGGAAAAAATTGGTGAAACATATGCAGTAAATAACTTTGGATACGATTATTGGACTTTTAATTTTTTTGGTGTGTAATTGACTTACTACCAAATTATAGTTTATATAGAGGTGAAAAATTAGAATTCTTTTCTTATTAGGATTAATTTTCTTAATCTAAATGGAAAAATTAAATATTTTATTCAATTTTATATTAATTTTGCCTTTTAATATATATATTCTTTTTGTTTTTTTAAGTAAATTTACCTTTTAAGATTATGAATCGGTTATTAAATTTTTCGAATTTTATAAATTTTTATTAATCGATTTTAAAATTTTCCAACTTTGACTTGACATGTGTCGCGATCAGGTGAGTTTGTAAATTTGAAACATTCAACTTTATACTAATTTTTATTTCTTTATTCTTATTAGAAATACTAATTTTTTTAACTTTTTAAAAAGCTTTAGCAATTAAGAAAATTTCCTCAATCTTAACTTATTTTGTTTAAAAATGAAAACGGTATTAGTTTTTTTCTTAATATAATAAAATTTTGTTATTTATTTTTTTCCTTTTTTTTTTAATTTCCTTAATCTATATGCAACTTTCTTTTTCCTTTTTTTTTGAACTTCGGCTTTTTGGATTAATTATTTTTTTTCTTTCTTTTTTGTATTTTTATTTGCTAACTTTACTTTTTAAATTAAGTTTATATTATATTTTTTCTTTTATTGTTAATATTATATGTCAATATCTAATTGGAAATTTATTAAACACATGTCAAAATCTTATCGATTAACTTGACTCAGTGTCACGATCTTGCGAGTTACTATCTTTGAAATATTTTCCTTTACATAATAAAATTATGCAAAATAAGTTAAGATGGATTGGCAAGTAAAAGGAGACATTTGGAATAATACCACTTTTTAAAATTCAAGTTTGATTTTTTTACGGAAGCAATCAATTTTTTTACCACATGGTCAGTTGACGTAAAACCTAATCTTTTTTCCGTAGTGTATGAACCTTTATTTGCCAAAAAATCTATCTCCAGAAGTAGCTAAGTTTTTGTTTTTTTATTAAACTCCAAAAGTAGCTAAATATCGTGGCAAATCAAGTAACTTGTATCAATAAAAAAATCATGCAAAGATTCATCTCAATTACGTAATTTTATCATAATGTGTTATGTATATCCCTTTCCAGTTTCTTGTCATCTTGACTCCTCTTTATACATAACATTATAGTATATTAATTGTATCAAACACGATATAGAAATTTAAATTTCTATAAAAAAAAAGTAAATCTCTGATCTTTTACATATTTTTGTCGATCTTTAGATCTTTTATTTTATTTATTTGACTTGATGGACAGGCTCGCTCCACGTTTCTTTACACATGTTTTTATTTTATTTTGTAATTGGAAGCAATAAGCTAAGAGCCTCAGAGCCTAAGTCATGTTTTTTTTCTTTTCCTTCTGGCTTTTCTAAATAGCTTTGCTTCTTCTAGTGTAAAAGACAATTCGTTTCGTTGATGAACATTTTTAACATTAAAATATATATTTTTTCTCAATGGCATCTTAGAAGATTCCGTCTTTATGTGAGAGAGATGATTTCTTGTTTGGTCGGATTGAGACTAAGCTACAACTACGAGAATGTAACGATGGGAAAGAGAAAGAGGCGACTCGTGATCATATTTTTATTAGGTGGACATCAATCATTTCTACCTGAGAATCTATGAACAAATTTTGACCTCTATCAATTTTCTCTCGAATTTAATGCAAATTACTACCGCTTCCCCTCCTCAATCAATGCTCCATTCATTATTTTATTTTATATTTTTGTCTAGAATGCTCCACTAGTTTCAAGAGAACAAAACATCTTTTAAAATATTATTATTACGCTAATTCCATAAACAGTTATAAATTACACCAAGTCACTTAACCAATCAACAAACCCTACATCATTAACTACCATATATAGTCTGTCTCCTTTATTTTTTTATTTTTGGGAAAAAATCCTAAGTAATTGTATCAAGTTACACAAAACCAAATAAAATATAATTCCAAGAAATGAATAATTATAACACATATTTTTTATATATAACGAGAAGATCTTTAACCGAAATTCAAAGTGATTCTTGTAATTTACAATCGTTACATGATTTCTGCAGTGACAAAGAAAATGATGCATATAGTAAAAAAAAATTGATCCACAATGGTAACCACTAAAATACCATCATTTAATTTTTTTTAAATTATTATTGTTTTCTTTTGCCCTTGTGTGGATTTGTGAAGAAGTTATTGGATTACTCGCATTCCCCTTCCGTTGTCGCCGAGGAAACATAACTCATAACAAGAGACGACGTACTCTCATCGGCCATAACGGGGAGCTGGAACAGTTGCTTGCAAGAATGGCAAGTGATCTCCAACATTGTTGCATTAATCCTCTTGATTGATTCTTCTCTAACTACCTGAGCATTCTCCATCTCGGCTTTCGCTTCTTTCCTTATTCTCTTAGCCTTCTCAAAATCAACTTCCGCCATCTCTATCTGCCTCTTCGCTTCTTGTCGCATTTGATCCGCCTTCCTCGCTTCTTCATTAGCTCCCTCCTTTGTTAAACTCGTCTCTCCCTTTTCGTTTCTCTTCACTTGTGCTGATGTTCTCGCCAAGCCGATTGATAGTTGAAGCTCGAGGCTTTCGAAAGGAGCTGATGAAGCATTGAAAGGGTAAGCAAAAGCTAGTGGATGTTGGTCGGGTGGTGGTGGCCTTAACAAAGGAAGTCCATGAAATAAAGGGCCAATGCTTGAGGTCGAAAAGGTTCTTGATGGAGCGGCAGGGCTTGCCGTTGGCTGCTGTGGACGGTGGTTGGTGGGTGGAGATTTGCGGATGGTGCAAGTATCTTGGTGCTCTATGAAACTCTCAACCCTGAAAGAAAAAAAAAGAGAAGAATCAACAATGAGGTACTTAATAGTTTTTTTTTGTTTTTAACAACCAAAAGAATTGGAAATTATTGTAAATGGCCTAAACTAGATGATGAAAATATAGAGTTTAAAACACGAGGAATGAATCATGAATGTGTTTGGAGTACGTAAGTAATCATAAGAAGAAGGCAATAATATAAAATTGAGTTATGGATTTAGGTATCTTTGGAAAAGGGATTATGTGATTATAAGACTTTTTAGTTTGTGTATTAAACAAATGCAACAAAGTGTGGGTAATGGGAAATCCGTAATGGGGTCAATGTGAGATCACATACTAAAACATACACATGATTAAATTAATTATTTTAAATAAACTTATATGGCACAGTCAAGCACTGAGCTTCTATTGGTAGGCTGTGTCAAAATCTATATGCACATTAATAAAATCTATGTGCATTATAGATAATTATACCTGTAATGTAACCACATTACACACCATCCTATAAAACATTCTTTGGTTTAGTTGAAGGATTCCATATTTTCAATGATAATCTTTCCCAAACAGTTAAATTGTATTAATAAATATCAAACTTTGGAAAAACCAAGAAACTAAATCATCAGCATAAAGAACACTATTTAGGGTTTTCTACAGAATCAAATACTTTGATAATAATGATAATGAAGAACCTGGAGAAAACGCGGCCGCAGTCGCAGGAATGGCCGCGTGAGCCGCATGTCTTGAGATGGGCTTTGTAGTCAGACTGAACAGCGTAGCCTTTGGAGCATCTCTCGCAAACCCATTGCTTGTGGACGCTGTGTTTCCGACGGAAGTGCTTTTTGATTCCGACCAGATCTCCGAGGGCGTGGCACGGGTCGTGGTGGAGACACGTTGGCTCAGGACACACGTAGACTCTCTTCCTCACTTCCTCATCCTTCTTCTCTCTCTTCAGAAGCTTCCATGGCACTTTATGCCTTCTTCTATGCATTTGGAGATTCTGATCCCTCTGAAACCCTTGGTTGCAGATCTCACACACGTACCGATCTGATTCTAGCAATGTTCTTGGTGATAAAGATATAACCTCTGCATCTGGATCTGTTAGCACCGATACACAGGATTAAAAATGATTATAACCCATTATGTTTGCTGGAAAATTAACGCTATTTCAAATTTATCGAAAAACCCAATCTTAAAAATCAAATCTTTAGCTGAATTATTGGAAACCCAATAGACAAAAATATCACATCTTTAGGTGAGTTATCAAAAACCCAATCCCCAAAAAATAATTTTATCGAATATATCGGAAACCCAATCCCAAAAATAAAATCTTAGCTGAATTATTGAAAACCTAATTAATAGTAGACAAAACAAATATTTAAAACTTAAGCTGAATTATAGAAAAAAACCTGGTGTCCCTGCGGGTCTACGTTTTCTCTTATTGGTCGTGGATGCTCCATTGATGGCAAGAATAAGATCGGAGGAAGATGAAGAGGGAAAGTTTCGATGGTTGTTGTTTTTCTCGTAATTTATCATCGGATGCGATTTATAATAAACTCTTTATTTTTGTTTTCTTAACGATGATGGTATTGGAAGAAGTGTACCAATTACTGTGTGACTACTGAAAAAGAAAAACAAAATCGAAGAATCTTTTGTTTTATCATGTGGAGATATTTTTCTCTTTTTTCTTCTTTTATTTGGTGGATAGTGCTGTCTCAGCTTTACTAATAGAGGAAGAAAGGGAGATGAGTTAAGAGGGAGAAACAAAGGTTTTTGCTTTCTGAAATCAACTTTTGTTTCAGCTCTCTTTTCCGAGGCCTAAAAGTTTTCTTTTTTTCTCTTTACTCTCTCTTCTCTTTTTCTTATTTTCCTGGAAAAAAAGTTTCTTCTTTTTGTTAATTGTTTCATTGACCTCGCACCTTACCTGGAGAAGGCATTGTATGGTCTTTGATTTTTTTATCTTCTTCTTTACATACACTCATCATCTTCTTTCTCTTTTCTCTCTCTCTCTATCTATGTATATGCATACATACATGATACATGTGACCTAAAAGAAACGGAGTTTAAACTTAGAGCCCACATAGATATTTGGAGGAAAAAAAACAAAAGAACATCCCCTTTCACAACAAAACAAATCGAAGTCATTATTATTTCATATCACAGAATCTTATTCTCTACAAATTTTATCGGAAAAGACTAATTAGTTAAAGGATATTTTACTTCTTCTTCTTCTAAATGCTGATTATGCCACGGTGGCATTCATATTCCTTATTTTTCACAAAGTGTGTCATTTTGACACATTTCACACATATTAAAAAAATTATTAAAAGTTATATATTACCATTTATTAATACATTAAACAATATTTCTCTCCCTAATTAATACACTAAAACAATAAGATTAAAACTGGATTTTTATTCAAAATTATACATTGAAAGCATAAAACGACTTTCTTTGTGAAACAAAAATAAAATCTAAAAACGACACTCTTTATGAAACAGATGGAATACTATTAAACTCTTAGCTCCAGCTGAAAAATTGGATATTACATTAAACAATGTTTCTCTCCCTAATTAATACACTAAAACAATAAGATTAAAACTGGATTTTTATTCAAAATTATACATTGAAAACATAAAACGATTTTCTTTGTGAAACAAAAATAAAATCTAAAAACGACACTCTTTATGAAACAGATGGAATACTATTAAACTCTTAGCTCCAGCTGAAAAATTGGATATTATAAATTTTAATAAATAAATATTGTGAGGAGATCAACACTAAGTAATACTCCCTCTGTTTTTTATTAGTAGATGTTTTAGGGAAAAATATTGTTTCAAAAAGATAGATTTTTTAAGTTTTCTATGCATCTTTTATTAGTTAATGATGATGAATTGTAAACTTCAAGAAAAAGAATTAAATTTATTGAATTACTATTGGTTTAGAGTTATAGAAAATTGTTAATCATAAAAAATAATACATTTATAATCAAATTTTAATGTGTTTTCTTAATATGCGTGAAAAGCTTAAAAAATCTATTAATAAAAAACAGAGGGAGTATTTAAACGATATGTGTCAATCAATTAGTTTCGAATTGAAAATTTATTATTTTGATCTGGTATTACTCCCTCCGTTTTATATTACTTGTCGTTCTAGGTTGTTTTACGTAGATTAAGAAAACAATTCAATTTTCTGTTTGACCCCTCATTAATGTATTATATATTATGATCACGCTAATTAATAAACTAAAAAAGTAGAGATAAAAATGGAAATATTATCAAACATTTGCATTGAAATTCTAAAACGACAACTAATATGAAACAAAATTTAAACTCTAAAACGACAACTAATATGAAACGGAGGGAGTATAAAATTTCACTAACTTCAAATACGTATAGCTGATCCCATAAAAAATAATACTGATTCGATATGAATGAGCAAAAAAGTAACATCTTAAAAGAGCGTGTCTACATTGGAAGCAAAAACTAAGAGAACAACACTAATATACAAATAATATATATCAATTCACGGGTTGACTCTGATACACTACATGTAATATACAGCTTTTTCGGTATACACCCTAGACTTTTCGTCTCTATTCTATACACCATAAAAAAATGTATTCTTTACTAAATATCACAAACTTTACATCCTCTTGTAATTGCAACATACCGAATTAATCTCGTGATTGTGTTTAGAAAACCGGCAAATCGCGTTTAAAAACCACGATTAAGGTAATCTGACCCAACTCGGAACAAAACCCTACTCAAAACAGAGATTTCATCGCTTTCATTGCTTATTTCTCTCTCCCAATCCTCTACACTTTTGGGTTAGTCCGCTCAATGTTTGTCTTATTGCTCTGTTACAGTTGTTTGGTTTCCCAATTTTGGTTATGATTTTCGCATTTTTCTGGGTTTGCTTTGATTTTTCTTTTTTTCGGCTCTGGGTTTGCTTAGATTTGGTCGAACTTTTGTGAAGAATTAAAGAAGCTAGTAATATTAAATCTTATGGAAAGTCGACACGCAAACACTTTTGACTTATCAAAAGGTTTGTTGATTGGAGTTTGGGTGGAGTATTGATAAACTGACACGATCCAAGTATATTTAGTTTTCTCTTCTTCTTTATTTTTTGTCAATAGCTTATGTGGATATATTAAATTAATCGCTTATATATGTGAAACATGGGTTAGGAGGTTGGGTAAGGGGGTCGGGTTAGGGGTTAAACGGGTCGGATTATCTTAATCATGGCTTTTTAAAACGCGATTACGGTTTATTAAATCCAATCACAATTTTTAGTCGATATGTTGTAATTATAAGAGAATGCAAAGTTCGTGATGTTTAATAAAGAAAAAAATTATTTAGGGTGTGTAGAAAAGAGAAGAAAAGTCTATGATGTATATCAAAGAAGTTGTATACTACATGTAGTTTACTTGAGTCAATCCTCAATTCATTCGTTATCAGCTGATTTTTGAATTTAAAACCCATGCTCCTTCACAAATACTATAATTAATGATGTCCGATACAAATTTTAAAATGTTATGGCTAGCAATATTTATACAAAGGACTTATGAATTTTTGTTTTGGAAGTCGGACAAATCATTACTTATTATTACATGTGTCGTGTGCACATAATCAACTCACGTCTCTGCGTGGGTGAGGAGCGTAAATTGGAATCCATACAATGTGGTGCCATCATATCATATAGTATAAGTATAGTAGACAGAGTGAAGACCCTTGGACAGATTTTTTAAGTGTCACGAAAGAGCCAATCTTGTAAAAAGTGTAAAAAGACCGGGTCCATATGAAACACGGGCCTAACTAAGGTGGAACACGGATCCAAATCGATTATGTTGAAATATACCTCTTTCTCTTCGCTTTCTTTTTATTTGTTCACGATATGTGTTGAAGCAAGATTATCGTTATTGAACAACTTCGATGAGATCATGATTTCATTTTTCTGTTTGTTAAAAAGTTTACGATTGAATCTGTCTTTTGGATGAGATCATGGTTCTTCAATCTGTCTCTTGTATACTCTTTGTTCATAGTTGATCAGCGTGTGTTCCAAAAGCATGCATTGGAAACGGCCCTTTTCCATGCACCGGTTCTCCACTGATATTATTACCGTGGGAATTTTTGGTAATGAATGTGTATGTAAATTGTTTTCACATCAAAGATTTTGGTGAAAAGCTATGTTATCATGATAAAAGAAACAACATTAAATACCATTGCTAATTTTTTTTTTTTTTTTTTTGAACTGCATGTACTAATCTTTTACATTATCTCTCATTTATAAATAAGCTTCGTGCTGAGTCATGGGTGGCTGCAGTTTCGGTGGTGCATCGTCTAAAGGGACTCAGGATCACTGGATTGTCCTGAGTTTTAATTAAAACCCGAACTTAATTAGAACTTTTCCTAGCGTAATTCTAATTGGATTTGAATAACGGAGACCATTGGTTAGAAGTTACAACGTAACTATATACAATAAATATATATTTTTAAAATATGCACATAATTTCGAACATATATATATATATAGTATACATACACACGTACGTATATTTGAGTAGCCATGCTTACAAATTTGGATTCTAATTCTCTCCTTCACCGGCCACCATTTGCAGAATTCTTAATACAGTAGTAAATTTAAATATCTGTCTAGCTGAATAATTTGGATGTATAGTCTAACTAAAACATGCACAAGTACGTAGTTTATATATTTGATAAGTATCTCCAGAGAAACAAAGCTATATATATTATTCTAAAAAGATATATAGTAAGCTATTTTTTTTTAAGTTTTCCACCAAAATATTTTCTTAAATTTATATATGAGATAATACCTATACAATCAATTTGATATATTAAAAAAATGAAGAAAGTATATATAAATTTAAGAAAAATAAAATGTTACTAGGAATATTAAAAGATCGCATGTTAATAGTCATATGATTAGAGATATATTTTGAAACTTAATTAAAAATAAATAATTTATTCGTCAGAAATTTATCACTTCACAAAACAAATTATACGAACATATTAAATTCTAAATTTTCTATTGAACCAAAGTTTCTACAAAGATTCATATAATTTTTTTTTTTTTATATAACTCGGATGATCCGGTTCAATAGATATCATAAGCTCCGTGGCAAGTCGCTGGGCCGCAACTCCCTAGTTGGTTCGGGTCAACGGACCATGAGATCCGACTAATCTCATGGCCAGGGAGAGCCATGTGAAAATCCATGTGGTCAGCGGAAGTCGAACCCACGACTCTCACACTTGTGGTCAGCGCTGGTTAAAATTTCAGATTATTGCTATGGAAAATAACAATGGATCGCAAAAAATAAAATTATTACATTCGTGATATATATGTTCTAAATACTTCTAATTAAATGAGAGGTACATATTGCGTCGTCGCTAAAAAACAGAGAAGTACACAAAAACAAGCATCATTGTTACCTAATTTAGTTGATACTTAACGAAGAGGAGTCATGATAACATGGGACTTGGTCCCATCGGCTTTTTGCTTTTCAAGGAGTAACGATGGAGGAGGAGAAAAGTTTGATTGACAACCCATAAAGTAGTAAAAAAAGAAAAGGTGCAGAACATCTAATTTAGATATAAAAAACTGACATTGTCTCTACGTCGTAATTTTCACATAAAGCATTACATGGGCGGGCAAGCCTTTAATAACCTACTATCTCCTTGACGCTATAATTCTCAAATCCAAATCCACTACTCTATCACCATGATTAGTCTGTTTGCCGTTTAATCCGCTCTTTTTTACCATTCAAAAATTGTATGTATAGAAAAAAAAAATTCGTCCGAACGTAAATAAAATACAAGAAGAAAAAAAAAAGAATACAAAAAGAAAATACATTGCCTTCCAGAGTTTTATGTCGGCCTTTTAGAAAAGTTGTCCATATATGTAACCCAAAAAATTATAAAATTTGCCAAAATAACTTTAATTTCAATTTTACTCCTTATCATACTTACGAATTACAACTTTGCCACAAATATTTGATTGTATTGATAATATTTTAATATCTTATGATCAAAAACAAGATTATCATCCGTATGGCTGGAACTTAGCGGAAAGCTCCTTCAATTCCGTATTACTTCTGATTGGGATGAAACGATCATATTTGGCGAGAACGGAATAGGCGAAGGCATCACCAAAGTCATCGCTCTCCTCTTCAAATGATAATTCCATCAAAACTCGTATCACTTCGCTCTGCTACTCCACCGACTCGAAGCTAAGCGAACCACTGGTGTTCAACTCGTGAATCACCTCTGTCTAGTACATGATCGATCGTACTCATTTATATTTTTCTTTGTTTTCGCTTCATACTCTGTTTTGTCTTTAGTTTTTAGTTCAAATTGCTTTAACATTCAGTTACAACCAAAACAAAATTGCTTTAACATTTTCCCACTTTTATACATGTTTTTTTTTGTTGATTTATCAGTTTAACATGTTTAAAAAAGATGATCACTAATTACAAAAATAAAGAATAAGAAAAATCAGTTTTAATTTAAAAAAATAAAGACTTTACAGTATATTCAGATCGACATGCTTAATTGGAAATTTAAGCATAAGTTTGGCAAACTTAGTCACTTTGACAAACTAAAGAAAGACTATATCAGCATAGTTAAGACATATTTTGGAGATCTGTTATGACTTTCCGTTCATTTTATTCATAACCAAAGAGACGCAAATTAAGTTTTGGAATTTCTTTTCCAGCTTGTATCACAATTAGGCCCAATCAAATTATAATCCCATTCTAAAAACAGAAGAGTTTGTACAACATTTTAATCAATGTATTAAACTTTTTTTTTTGTCAACAATTCATTAAACTTTTGTGATTTTTTAAAAGTAATTTTGGTTGTGGTCTATAAATATTAGTAAGAAAGTACTATTTCCAAAATTTATGATCCATTCTTAAAGTCTTTGCTTTGGCCATACCATTTCTTATGATCGATAGCGATTTGTCATCTACGTTATTGCTTTCATTACAAATTTACAAACATTTCATATCAAAGAAGTCAAATCAAAATGATTATATTTCTATTACCACATAAAAGACAATAAAATATTCACCATGCAATTTGGTGAAGAGGCAAAAATTTAATAAGTAACACAAATACAAAAAATTAGAATTAGAATATATATCATCTGACGTCCAGAAAAAAAGAATATCAGCTTCTTAATTATACTTTAAACATTAGCAGATCTAAAACTTTTTCTTACTTAACATAAAAACATATGTAATTTATAAAATATATACAACATATATGTCTTATTAACGATATTTTAACTTATAAATTTATTAGTTATACGGAAAATACGATATTATCATATCTAAGTATACGAGAAATATATTAATTATTTCTTACACAAAAGTTATTGAATAAATTATAAAAAAATAAAGCACAAAGTTAAAAGTGATAACTAAATGCATAACTTGTCATTACAAGAAAACATGGTCATTTCTGACGGAAATTTCCAACGGTCATAATTCCGTCGGGAAATTTCTGACGGGATTTGGACGAAAGTACCATCTGTCGGACGTTTCCGACGATAACAATCCGTCGGACAATTTTCGACGGATTTTCGACAGATGCTGATGTTGCCGACGGATTTTCGACGACGGGCATCCGTCGGACAATTTCCAACGGATGTTCGACATATGTTGACGTTGCCGACATGTTCCTGACATCGTTGCCGACATCGTTAATATCTACGTTGCATCCGTCGAAAATCCGTCGGAAAACGCGCACAATTTCCTTATAAAAACGTATCCATCCTCTCATTTACAATCACAACAACAAAAAAACCTCTCATCTACAATTCCTTACGAAAATGTCTTCATCAGATCCTTATAATTATTTTCGATCATGGATGGACAAGACTCATCAAATTCCGGACACGAGCCTACTTACGGAAGAATTAAGAGAAGGTCTGCAGAAATTCATGGCATTTGCGGGTACGCAGAAGAAAGCGAAAAAACCGGTAAAATCTACTGCCTTTGTACGAATTGTCGTAATCGTAGATTAATCGTGATAGATGAAGTATGGTCACACCTTTATTGTCATGAGTTTGTGCTGGGTTACAAGATTTGGTATTATCATGGAGAAAATGATACAATGGTGGATAATTATGCTAGTACCAGTGAACAGTATATTGGCGATAGCACTAGCTTAGAAGAACCTGCAATGGGAGTAGAAAGTATTGTAGGTCATGTTCATGTGGTGAACGATGCATTCCGTGAAAGTATGCCATCGGTTGCTGAGTATGGAGATAGAGGGGAAGAACCTAACGCAGAAGCTCGGAAATTCTTTGATATGTTAGACGCTGCTAAAAATCCTTTATATGATGGGTGTAGAGGTGGACATTCCCCTTTATCAGCTGCAACTAGGATGATGGGTATAAAGACGGATTTCAATTTGAGTGAGGAGTGCGTGGATGCAATCGCTGATTTTGTGAAAGACATTTTGCCAGAAGATAATCTTGCACCGGCATCATACTATGAGATACAGAAACTTGTTGCTGGGCTAGAATTGCCGTATCAGATGATAAATGTATGCATCAACAACTGTATGATATACTGGAGAGAGGACGCAGACCGTTCGACATGTCTTTTTTGTCGCAAACCTCGGTATAAGGAAATAGGTAGAAGAGTGTCAGTACCATATAAACGGATGTGGTGATTGCCGTTAACAGAGAGATTGAAGAGGTTATATCAGTCATAGCGCACATCGGGAATAATGAGATGGCATACAGAGCATACAACGGATGGAGAAATTGCTCATCCCTCAGACGCATGAGCATGAAAACATTTTTAATCAATGTATCCTAGTTTTGCGTATGAGGCGAGGAACGTATACCTTGGATTATGTACTGATGGTTTCAACCCTTTTGGGAAGCACGGTAGACAATATTCATTGTGGCCAGTAATTGTAACACCTTACAATTTGCCGCCATCTTTGTGCATGAGACGAGAGTTCTTGTTCCTTAGCATTCTTGTTCATGGACAAGAGCATCTGAAGAGAGCACTCAATGTGTTTTTGCAGCCATTGATTTATGAGCTGCAAATGTTATGGGAGCATGGAATTGAGGCGTTTGATGTTTCTTGTCAGCAGAATTTTGTCATACGGTCAGTACTTATGTGGACCATTAGCGATTTTCCACCATATGGCATGTTATCAGGATGGACAACGCACATAAGGTTATCGTGCCCGTACTGTCTAAATAACATAGATGCGTTCCAATTGAAGCATGGACGCAAAAAGTCTTGGTTTGATTGTCATAGGCGATTCCTACCAAGAGATCATCCTTATCGTCGGAGCACTACATTGTTTAGGAAGAACCGGAAAGTAATTGATGGTCCACCTCCTGAGTTAGATAGACAATATTTGTTGATTCAGTTCAGAGATTTTGGTGCAGATAGTATTGTTGATTGTGGTGGTAACGGGCATCATCCTGTTGATGGTCGTGGGAACTTACATAATTGACACAAGAAGAGTATTTTATGGGATTTGCATTATTGGAAGGACCATCTTTTGAGGCATAATCTGGATGTCATGCACATTGAGAATAATTTTTTCGACAACATTATGACACTACAAGAAAAACTCCAAATAGCCACGAAATAGCTACAAATGGTTCGTAGCCATTGTTTTATAGCCACAAATCAGATACAACTAAAATTTGTGGCTAGTTCGTGGCTATTTTGTGACTATTTTGTGGCTATTTAGACACAACCCCTATTTGTGGCTATTCGTAGATCGGAAGCCAAAACTAGCGACGAACAACTTCGTGGCTATCTTGTCACCGACTAGCCACAGACTTGTCGTCGATATTTGTATCCATAGCCAATTTTTTAAAATATAATCATTTTATAAATCTTAAATTCTAAACTCCAAACACAAACCCTTAACCCTAAACCTTAAACCTCTAACCCTCAATTATAAACTTTAAATCTCAAATTGTAAACTAGATCTTACACATAAATATCAAATAATATATAAAAAATCAACATTTGCAATTTTTTTAAAATATAATCATTTTATAAATCCTAAATTATTAAATCCCAAACACAAACCCTTAACCCTAAACCCTAAACCTCTAACCCTTAATCATAAACTCTAAATCTTAAATTGTAAACTAGATCTTACTCATAAATATCAAATAATATACAAAAAATCAACATTTACAATTTTAAAAAAATACAATCATTTTATACAAAACATTGGTTACTAGATACAAATATTCTTATTAGACATCTAAATTAGGCAAAACAAAATTAGGTTATTAGATACAAAACTTCTTATGTTAACTAAATCTACCTTATACTTTTATGGTTAATGTGTGAGTATTAACATCGTTGTTATGAAAAACAACCAAACAAAGTATTTTAAGACATTTTTTTATATGAAAGTCTAGTAAATATAGTTCAATTATCTAACATCATAAGTATTACTATAAAAATTATAATTTGAACATGGTACTACTAAATAAACCTGAAAACATGGGTTTGTACTACTATGTTCATCTTGGTACTACTGAAATAATATGGGTACAACTATCACAAATATTATATCACTACGACCACTGTTAGCCACGAAACTATTCGTGAATATCTGAAAACCAAAAATTTTGGCCACACAAATTTTATTCCCGGGTTTAATTTGGTGACAAATTATGTTATTCGCGGGTTTAATTTGGTGAATATAATATTTAGGGATATAGCCACAAATAGCAACAAATAAAGTTGTGGCTGTGTTAATTAAAATTGTAAACTAGATCATAAACCTCTAACCCTTAATCATAAACTCTATATTTTAAATTGTAAACTAGATCTTACACATAAATATCAAATAATATACACAAAAAATTCAACACTTACAAATTTTTTTTAAATATAATCATTTTATAAATCATAAATTCTAAACCCTAAACACAACCTCTTAACCCTAAACCTCTAACCCTTAATCATAAACTCTAAATCTTAAATTGTAAACTAGATCTTACACATAAATATCAAATAATATACAAAAAAATTCAACACTTACAATTTTTTAAAATATAATCATTTTATAAATCCTAAATTCTAAACCCCAAACCCAAATCATTAAACCTAAACTCTAAACCCTAAACATCTAACCTTTAATCATAAACTCTAAATATGAAATTGTAAACTAGATCTTACACATAAATATCAAATAATATACAAAAAAATTCAACACTCACAATTTTTTAAAAATAATCATTTTATAAATCCTAAATTCTAAACCCCAAACACAAACCCTTAACCCTAAACCCAAAACTCTAAACCCTAAACCTCTAACCATTAATCATAAACTTTAAATGTTAAATTGTAAACTAAATCTTACACATAAATATGAAATTATATACAAAAAATTCAATACTTACAATTTTTTAAAAATATAATCATTTTATAAATCATAAATTCTAAACCCAAACACAAACACTTAACCCTTAACCCTAAACCCTAAACCTCCAACCCTTAATCATAAACTCTAAATCTTAAATTGTAAATTCTTACACATAAACATCAAATAATATACAAAAAAAATCAACACTTACAATTTTAAAAAATATAACCATTTTATAATTAATCCTAAATTCTAAACCCTAAACACAAACACTTAACCCTTAACGGCGAAGAGGCCGCCGTAAAGCAACTCGAGCAACATAAACACCCTCTAGCCCAACCCCTTGGAAAGACACCGTCCTCGAGTATCTACCGAAGAGAGGAACCAGAGAAGCTCGCAGCGAACCCAAGAGCCCAACCACCGGAAGGCCAGAATGACGCCGGCGATTCCTTGCCCAGCCACTAAGGGCAAAAACAAAAACCAAGTCTAGAGCTCTCGCCTTGAAATCTCCGAAGACCAGAAGCCGAGGGATAGGGAGAGGCGGCGGTGGGAGCCAGGGACTGCCAGAACGGGAGGTCGGAGAGTGTAGCTTGTCAAGATGGGAAAAGATCGTCCGAACTCTTGACGGCATCCCATGTCTTCGGTCAGGAGGAGAGTCACCGGTGGAGAATGAGAGTCATCGGCGGAGGAGAGTCACCGGAGAGGGCAGAGACTCAGATCAGATCTGGGAACGACTTGAGCGGCGGCTAGGGCGAACTCATCTTCTCGAGGAGAGAGAACAGAACGTTTTTTTATTATTTTATTTTAAATAGCCACAGATTCATATGTGGCTAATTTTGGCTAATGTTTTAAAAACTATTGTATAAATTTTTTTGAATTTATTTATTTTATTTTTTTCTAAAAAGCTACGACAACGGTTGTAACTATTCGCGGGTATTAGCTACGATTAATTTGTGGCTAATTGTAGATATATTAGATACAAAATGGTTTTATCTATTTTCGTGGCTAATAGCTACAAATTCCGTCGTGGCTATTCGCGGAAAATACAGTTACGAATAGCAACGACTGGCGGATAGCTACGAGCTCATATCGACGAAAATATTTTGTGGCTATCCGTTGCTATTGGCGATATAGCCACGAAATATTGACAATAGCTACAAAAAAATTTGTGCCTATTTTAAGTTTTTCTTGTAGTGTGAACACCGTTCTCAATGTCCAAGGGAAGACGAAGGACAATCTGAAGTCTAGATTGGACTTACCAGACATTTGTTCTCGTAGAGTACGTGTGATAGGGAACGGGAAGACTCCGGTCCCGGCTTTTCGGTTGGATGAACCTTCAAAGGCAGAGTTTTTTTACTGGATTACCGATAATGTTAGATTCCCGGATAGATACGCATCTAACCTTCGGAACTGCGTTGATCATGGAGAAGGGAAGTTTACTAGGATGAAGAGTCATGATTGCCATGTGGTGATGCAACGCCTCCTTCCATTTGCCTTTGCATATCTTCTACCACATAATGTCCACGAAGCAATTGCAGGTATACAATCATTAAATTAATTTTTAAATACTTTACACAATATTTTAGTATTTATTTATTCATTTATTATGCATATTAAGCAGGGATTGGTGCTTTTTTCGAGATATATGTTCGCGCTCTCTTACATCAGACGGTATCCGCAACCTTGCGAATAATATACCCGTAATCCTTTGTAATTTGGAGAAGATATTTCCGCCTTTCTTCTTTGATGTTATGGAACATCTAACAATTCATCTAACTCATGAGGCGGACCAATTTGGTGTTACATCATTATATAGCAGAAGGCGACTCCAGAAATACGAGCCATTCGTACTTGCTTCACAAGCAGACCAGGTTTGTTTTTTTCTTTTACGTTAAGTTTTAATTTAGTATTTTTGCATTCCCGTGGTTAAATTTTTATATGACTTTATTACATGGTCTAGGTATGCTATATTCCCTATCCTAGGGTGACAAACAAGCAAGACCCGTGGGTTACAGTCACATCGATCAACCCGAGAGGTAGGGTTCATGGGATGTCCGGTCATGAACCCCTCCAACAAAGCACCGTAGGTTTGGGTTCAATCGAGCATTCCTTTGAGGTCGACCTTGTTGTTGATTTCACCATACATACAGACGATCGGGTATTTGAGGATTCAGAGGAAGAATTAGACGAATTTGGAGAAACTTCCGATTCAAGAGAATCAGATTACTCATCATTAGATTCATAGTAGTTTTATAATCTTTGCATTGTAAAATATATGTACTTGTACTTGCACTAAAAATTTGTTATGTGGAATGTATTAGTTATGTGGAATTTCTATAAACTTAAACATTTGATATAATTAAGTGTAATAATCCATTTTGAAAAACTGGAAAAAAAATGCTAAGTATACTTCCGTCGAAAATTTCTGACAGATTTCCGACGGATTCAGTTTTAGCCGAAGGAATGGCATACCGAAACCAGGTTTATCCGGGGGATTCTGAATCCGTCGGAAATTCGTGGGAAATTTCGGACGGATTTCGGACGGATTCAGTTTTAGCCGAAGGAATAGCAGACTGAATCAGGTTTAGCCATGGAAATTTCCCACAGATTTCCGACGGATTCAGTTTTAGCCGAAGGAATGGCAGACCAAATCAGTTTTAGCCGGGGGATTCTGAATCCGTCGGAAATCCGTGGGAAATTTCCCACGGATTCAGTTTTAGCCGAAGGAATGGCAGACCGAATCAGTTTTAGCCGTGGGGATTCTGAATCCGTCGGAAATTTCCCACGGATTTCTGACGGATTTAGTTTTAGCCGAAGGAATGGCAGACCGAATCAGTTTTAGCTGGGGGGATTCTGAATCCGACGGATTTCCGACGGATGCATCTGGAAAACATGTTTATCTCGTTTACATCATGTTTTGCACCTTCAAGCTCTGTATCCGTCGGAAATCCGTGGGAAATTTCCGACGGATTATAAAAATGTGGTTTAGGGTATAGGGGTTAGGTTTTTTTGTAGAAATTGTAAACAATTACTTGTATGAAGTATATACAATAGCTTCAACTTGTCAAATTTCAAAATAAAAATGTGTTATAGATTTTATAAAATTTGATAAAGGTGTTAGTATAAGTTATAGTATAAGGTATATAGATGTTATGTGAAATGTTATAGTTTTATGTTGTAAAATTATTAACCTCATTAAAAATCTTTAACATTGATGAATTAACAATTTTTTTGAATGAAACATGTAGATTAGGGTTAGTTAAACCTTATTACGTAACCCTAAACCCCAAACCCCAAATATACCCTAAATCCGTCGGAAATTCCGACGGATTTCCGATGGATCTGGGACTTTGGACACGTGCCGGTTGACTGGCCAATAGAAACACATGCAAGGAATATACCGTATGTTCCCAAATCCGACGGATTTCCGACGGACTTTGGTTTTTTCGAGATCGCGGGAAGATTGACCGCCTAATCGAATTTTTTTTAATAATTTGTCGGATTTGGGAACATACGGTATATTCCTTGCATGTGTTTCTATTCTCTTTCTCTCTCTTACGGTTTTTCTTTGTTTTCTCTCTCAAAAACCGATCGATTTCACTTAGGAAGAGTGAAAATCTCTCAAAATCTTCATTTCTCATCACCCACACATGGATCAAGTGTAAGTTTTCAATTGTTTTCCTTATTTTCTTATTTTGTTTTTGTAAATCTTGTTAGTTATAGGGTTTATTAGTGTTAGGTGGTTATATATTAAGATTAGAATGAAATTTCTTGTGTATTTGTTAGGTGGAATGAAATTTGTTAGGGTTTTTGAGATTAGAATTGTTAGATTGGAATTTTTAGATTTAGAAAACCTTTTTATTAATTTTGTACTAATTTTGTTTAGAGTTTAAGAGATTAGAATTGGTAGATTTAGAATTGTTAGATTTGGAAAACAATTTTTTTGATTTTTAAAAACGTTTTTATAATTTTTATAAATATTTAGAAAAATTCTAATAATATTTTAATATAAAATGTTTTTGTATAAATATTATTAGAATTATATAAAAACATTTTTGAGAAAATATAAAAATTATATATAAAACCTTTTTAGAAATAACATTTTTATAATTATATATATAAAGGAAACAACGTTTTTATAAATCATTTATATATAAAAACGATTTTATACAAAAAATGTTTTTATAAAATACTTTTGTATAATTATATAAAAAACGTTTGTATAAAAAAACTTATGAGAAATTTGTTTTTAATTTTTTGGAAATTTTGTAAAATTTTGGAAATTTTTGAAATTTTTTTGAAATTTTTGGGATTTTTTGAAAATTGTAGGAATTTTTTGAACTTTTGTAAATTTTCGGGAATTTTGAAATTTTCGAGACATTTGAAATTTTTGAGATATTTGAATTTTTTTGAATTTTCGGAAGTTTTAGATTTCAATGTTTTAACGATTTTATGTTTTTCGTGCATGAATAACGATGACGGACTACGTTTGGGCGGCGGCTCGCAAGGACGCTGTTCTCGGGCTACGCCTCCTGGCGTATCGAGCTCGGGAACTGAAGTCCCGGACTCCCAGCAATCCGCTGCTCGGAGCCAGATTAAGATCGAGGATCTAGTCCAACAGCCGAACCGAGACCATTGCATCCCTCTCGACCCGAAGTTCAAGGACGGGACTTGGTAAGTGAATTTTCATTTATTATTTCAATTTATAAATATTTTTAATCTTAACGTATTTAATTCTTTTTTTTTAATGTTTTCAGGTTTAAGTTGTCGCCTAACATCACAAAAGCGATCTTGCGGATGCTCCACAACATGTTGGACAAACCGTACGAGAAGTACTCCGACATGCCTGCCGACGAGAAAGACTTGTGGCACCGGACTTTCGCGATAAGTAATTTATAGTTTTTTCTTCTTTTTTATTTCATTTTGTCAATTTTATGTTTCTTTTTTTTAACATTATGTTTTTTTTTTTAATGTAGCAAGATTTCACGTGGGACCATACCCAGACGAGGACAATGATTGGCCAATTCGACAAGTATGCCGCATTTTCGTACTCGAACCACATGTACGAGTGGAAGCAGAAGTGGAAGCAGAAGTGGAAGCACAACAAAGACAAGCCGAAGGAACTCGACGACGACGTATGGAAGGGCTTCTGCGAGTACTGGAGTAAGCCAAAGACGAAGACGCTCGCCGATAAAAACTCGAAGAACCGGAACATCGACCAAGGAGGGAAAGGGATCTACATTCACAACGGGGACGCAAAGACCGTAGAACGCGAGGCGATGGAAATGGTAAGTAAAATTTCCATTTTTAATTTTTAATTTCTTTTTTATTATTATTTACTTAACAAAATTTCACATGCGAAGAAAGACGGTAAGGCTCCGGATTACCTTAAAGTAATCGAGCAGAGACACACCAACAAAAAAACCGGTGTGATCCAGGACGTGTGGATGCGTGAGCTTGTAGAGAGTTGCAAGAAGAAGAAGACGGAACATGAAGTTTCGATGTCGCAGCTCACTCTTTACGGATCTGGGGCTTCAAACGAGTTATCCACGAAAGAGATTAACCAAATTGTTCTCGCGGTAAGTTTTTTTTTGTTTTCTATTTTTTTTTGTTTTAATTTCTTCTTTAATAACATTTACGGCCCTAACATTTATAATATTTTGTAGGAAACTCGACAAGTCAAAGGTCGATTCGCTGGGTTAGGCGGACTTCCTCGCTTCCGAGTACATGCAAGAAATCTAGAGGCTCACCCAAACGGTTCAAGACCGTGATGTGGAGGTCCAGGAGTTAAAGACCGCACACAACTCAACCCAGTTACAGCTCACCTCCTTGCAGAAGATCATGCAGGGCGCCTTCCCCCATCTTTTTCGGGATGACAATCCCGACAACCCCGACAATCCCGACAACTCTCCGACCGTTTGAATTAAACATTTTATGTTTTTCTGTAACAATTTTAATTATTTTAATGAATTTATTTAAATGTTTAATGAATTTTTAATAATTAATTTCTTTTTACAAATATTTTTATTTATAATTAAAAATAAAAAAATTAATATGATTAATAATAATTAAATAATTTCAATAAAATTAATTCAAAATAAAAACAAATTATTGAATATTCGTCGGAAATCCGTCGGAAACGGTCCGTCGGAAATAATCCGTCGGAGGGTTGTCGGAAAAGTTTTCGACAACTATCCGACGGATTTCTGACATAATTTTCGGACATTGATCCGTCGGAAACACTGACCGTCGGAATCCCGTCGGAAATATTACCGACGGCTTTCCGACAACGTTCCGACGTATATTTCCGATCAAATATCCGTCGGAAATACGGCCATCGATAATCTGTCGAAATGTTCCGACCATTTTCTGACGACTTTAATCCGTCGGAATGTTCCGACGGAAATCACTTTCCGACGAGCTGAAACCGACGGCTTTTTCCCATCGGAAATCGCTTGTTTTCTTGTAGTGTGTGGGAGGGATTCTGACCGAAAAGAAAAAAAATTGTGGGAGAGAAACATGCTCCAACGTTTCCCTTTCTTCTCTTCTCTTCTCATATGTTTTTAAGCACCATCTCTATCTACTCTACTCTACTTGTTTGAGTTTCAAACAATCACTGTATGACTCTTTGAAAACCCTTTTATAAAAAAATATATATATATATTGGTGGTCGATCCTGACACAAGGTATAATACGGTGGTGAAGTAAAACAAAAGGTATATTATAAATGTAGATTTTGACAATTTTCTTTGTAAAACTACTTTACCTGACGTAGTTCGCAAAACCAGGTTCACATTCCCGAACCAGTGACGGACGAGAGCTAGCTTGTATCGGATCAAATGATCGAAGAAATGAACGTTCATTACCCCCAAGGACTTGGAGTTTTAAGCTAGCAGGCGCACTGTCATTAATTTCCATGTCAAACCGTAGATCAGAACTCGTGTTCGAGAATAGACTCTTTATTTATTTTTATTTTTTTGTCAACTGCCCATCTATTACATCACATGTGGTTCGGAGGGATGTTCCGTGGAGCATCCACAACTAGCTCGGTATGACCTACATGAGAGAATAAAAAGTCTCGTGTTCGAACCCTTTTTGCAAGAGTATCGGCGTGGACGTTTAAAACACGGGAGATAAAAGATAAGCTAACGTCTTCGAAAGTCTCCCTAGTTAAACCGATGAAAGGAATCTAGTTCTGACATAAAAGCTGACTAATCCGTCGGATTCTCGATCATGCTCACCAAGTTTGAACAATCAGTCTCAAAGCGCATCGAATAAGACTGTTTTTCTTTAAGGCATACCATAGCCCAGAGGAGACCATCCATCTCGGCATGCATGTAAAGTCAAAGAAAGGTGAAAGGTTAATTATTGTATCCTATTTTCTCTGAATAAAAAGAAAAACAACAATTTTTCTCTGGGCTTACTTGTGCAATATTAAAAAATAAGATACCAAATCAAGGTCACATAGCCGCGACATTCAAACTATTTACTAATCTCACAAACAGAATGTGAGGACCTAAATAATCTAGGCGGCACATGTTATCTTCCCTAAGACATAGATTTGACAAGGCAAATATCTCAAATGCCTAGATGGATGTAAAAAATATGTGTACTAAAAAATCTTGGAAAATTTGAAATATATCTAACGTTTATTATCATCCGCATATTCAACAAAAGAGAAGGGGAAAAAAAAAAGAAGAACGGAAGAGAACCAAGGAATAAAAAATGAATCTGATCAAGTTGCAATTAAAAGGTAATCAAATCTGGTAACGTGTGAGTGAAGTAAACTGGCTCGTCGATAACTATAAGAGGCAGCGGACTCGGATCCACGTTATACTTTCTATGTTGATCAATTTCTTTAATCTCATTACATGTGAAACAATAGTCGTCTTCAAAAATCTCCCATTTATCGGTTATGATTGTTTGGAACTCTGGTCTCTCCACTAATATGATACCCTTCTCTTCATCTACTTCCTGCTCCTCCTCCTTTGTTTCCTCTTTTTCTTCGACTCCATTGATGACTTTCTCGATTGCTTCAATGTCTTCTTCCGGGATTCTCACGAATTTAGGGATTTCATGCGCGTTTGAGACCCCAAATTCTTTGCAGAACTCAAAGTAGAGGGCGAGATCTTCTCCTTGAGATGTAGCCTTCTTTACAATCTTAAGAGCCATCACAGCTTCTGATTTTCCAGCAGCTGGATGGATCTTGATGAGAAGCTTTGCGATAGCGCTGCAGATTCTTCCATAAATGTCGAAGATCTCGATCACTACGCAGTCCATTGCTTCAAGGACTAGCGTCTTCTTCATGTTGTCAGCCATTGGACGGATTTGGAGAAGCATATGGAGAAGAGACTGAAGTTTCTGGATCCTTTCGAGCTCTTGGTTAACCGAATCGAGCTGAGGTTTTTTGTTGCGGCGACGGATTTGATCGGACAAAAAGAAAGAGTACTGATCAAGAAACGAGAAATAGGCGCGGACAAAAGCGTTGAAACCCCAAGTCTTGCTGGGACGGGAATGACCATCCGAGAACTCCGAGAGGTCGAAAGGGAGGCGACGAATCTCTTGAAGGGACGGGACTTTGCAGCAAAGGACACCGTGGACTAGCATTAGGGCTTTCAAGGCGACGATCCAGCTTCTTGTGCGGTTGACCCGAGAGGAAAGCGCGTGAACAAGCGGCTTGAGATTGGCAGGAGAGGAGCGGATCCATTTGTAGACACGATGAGCGTTGTGGTAATCGACGGTTGAGTCATCGTGAGAGGTTGCGTGGATGATGGCGGAATCAAGGTCAGGGTTGCGGAAGGAGGTTTTCCGGGAGAAGTTGATGGAAAACAAGCTCTTCCGGTCTTTGAGAGCACCGGAAGCCCGTTTCCATAGCTTCATCATCAGCCTCCTCCTTTTCCTCTCTTCTCTTTCTCTCAAACCACCAAACCTTACCTTTTCTCTCTATTTTAAGTTTTGTTTCTTTTGACCGTTGTAACCGGTTAATTTTTCGTTTATTTTTAATTAAAAACAGGTATAGAAATATAAGCTGGCACGTGTGATCCGATACACGTTTTTGCTTAGTTTCTTGCACGTCGGCCTCAGGACACGGTTTCATCACCTTATTATATTTTATCCTAATCATATGATGATACTATAATTAAGGACCGAAGTAAGGAACATTATAGAAGTACTCATCAAGTCTTGGAATCTTACTGATAAATAGTAACCATAACAGTAAAACTTGCCAATGTACGAGTGTTGAAGAAGAGTGGTTTTGTTACTAATCTCATCACTAGATTCGGAAAACTAAAGCCATCTCGAGTTTGCATAACTACATCAAGCTAGTCTTGGGTTTCAAATAGAGATTCAAAGAATAAGACTTGGGCATGTATATAATAGAAGCATAGAGTTACAAAATTAATTCAAATGCCAAACCTCTACAGACTAAAATTTAAACAAGATTATGATAGATAACACAGATATTCATATGGCGATATTCACATACAAGTTCTGTTAGTCACCACCTTACGGGAAAGATCCATCCAAAGAGTTGTTAGAGATCTTCTCATATGAATTTACGATAAATGAACCAAAATATCAGATCTTCTGGTTACTACGATTGAAACATTAATTATTAATTGGATAATGAAATTCAACGGATCAATATTAATGAATGTGTGTACGCTAGAATCTAGATCAAGGAATAAAGCAAACAGAGCTAGAAAGACAATTCAATTAAGAAAAGAAAAAAAGAAATCTTATCTAGATGAAGAGCGGCGCTTGCAAGTGGCTTCAATGGTGATAAAGCAGACGATGCAGAAGAAGAGAATGATAAGTCCGACTATGATTCCAAAAGTCACCACATCCATTTCTAACTGACCTTAATTCTTTTTTTTTTAAAGGCACACTAAACAACAAAAACAAAAAAAGATGATCCTTTTTTTTTGTTAACGTCTAAGAAAAAAGAAAAGATGATCCTTTTGGCCAAGGATTTAAGGTAGTAAATAGTCTATCCACCGACTACGTACTCTCCACCTCCCGGAGAGAAGACGCCTCTCTCTCAGTCAGTGGTAAACCTGCTGGACTATCTAGAGGGTCTCCTTATCGTGATATTATTATTAATTTCAATTTTTCCGATACAAACGAGGTCTAACTAGTAGCCCAGGTGTCTAGTTTATTCATTAAATATTGAACTAGCTAGAATAATTAATGAGATTTTGAAAAGATTATTAAGTACTTTTAATCTAAAAAACTGGATGTTATTTTTATATAAATTTCGTGATGACGATACTTACTTTTTGGTTATAATTTTATCTTTGAAAAAAAAAAAATCAATCGAACAAAATTATTGGATATATAACAGTATCAGCTTAATTTTACTCTAGTTTATGTTAGCATTAGTGTATGTTAGTATTAGTGTACAGCTCATGATAATAACACTTTATGTTATTAATTTGATAATGTCGTGCATATAGAAACAATACCTTACAGTTTTAAAATTAATGAAAAAATTTGTTTTCATCTTTTAGCTCTTTTCTCTCTCTTGTTCTTGAGTTTGTTTACGAGCTTGATATGGTATCAGAGCTTCACGATCTCATTGATCATGAGTGATTTTCTTGTTGATTTGTTTTTCATTCGATTTCTCTCGGCGATTGTGATCATCTATCGCTCTTTTGCTCTCACAATTCTTCGATCTGTCTTTTTCATTCTTTCTTTGACCTAATTGCATTTGATTCTTCATTCTTCATCTAGCTCAACGCAATCTCTTGTTTCTTTGGTGGATTTGTCTCAAATTTTTTGGTAAACATCGATTTCATCATCAATTTGTATCTGCGATGCCGATTCCTTCGTCCGATTCGTCTTCTGGTGATGCGGCTCATATCACCGACCATTATGAGAATCCTTATTTTCTTCATAGCACGGATCATGTTGGATTGCAACTCGTGACAGATCGCTTATCTTCTGGTGCTGAATTCCATTTTTGGAGACGCTCTATTTGGATGGCTCTCAATGTCCGCAACAAATTAGGCTTCGTTGACGGTACGATTCCAAAACCTCCATATAGTCATATGGATTCTGGTTCGTGGTCACGTTGTAATGATATGGTGGCTACATGGTTGATGAACTATGTATCTAAGAAAATAGGCCAGAGTTTGTTGTTTATGTCTACAGCTGAAGTTATATGGAAAAATTTGATGTCTCGCTTCAAACAAGATGATGCTCCTAGAGTATATGAAATAGAACAAAGGTTGAGCACTATACAACATGGTTCTATGGATGTTAGTACATATTACACTGAGTTGATCACCTTATGGGAATAGTATAAGAACTATATTGAGCTGCCGATTTGCACTTATGGAAAATGCGAGTGTAATGCTGCAATACCCTGGGAAACGTTGCAGCAGCGAGGTCGAGTCACCAAATTCTTAATGGGACTCAGTGAGATATATGAACAAACACGGCGCCACATTCTGATGCTTAAGCCGATTCCAGATATTGAGGAAGCTTACAATATTGTTGCTCAAGATGAAAGGCAGATAGTAGTCAAGCCTATGATCAAGTCTGAGAACGTGGTTTTTCAGGCTTCTGAATCCTTTGCTGGTAATGAATCTATGATGAATGAGTCTACTGAGTATGCTGCAGCCTACAACACCTACAGGCCAAGAGGAAATAGGCCATTATGCACATATTGTGGTCAATTGGGACATACTGTCCAGAAGTGTTATAAAGTTCATGACTATCCGCCTGGTTACAAACATCCACATTCCGGGAATTCAGGGAACTCTTATAACAACATCTCTTCTTTTGTTCCTCGAGGTTCAAATTCTTACACTTCACGACCACAATTCAGGCCACAAGCTCCAATTCAACAACAACATAGAGTTGTTGCCAATGTCTTTTCTGGTGTGTCTAATACTGGCTCAATGCCATACTTGCCTCCGCCTGCAGCAACTACAACAAGTTTAGACCTCAGTCAGTTTAATCCAGCTCAAGTACAGTCTCTTATTCAACAATTAAGCACTCATGTCAAGGTTTCAGAGACTGCAGCTTCTCCTTCATTGGTCGCTTCCATTTCTGAGAAAGGTTACATGGATCCTCAATCCTCCTTTGGTAAAGTTTTCTCTCTTTCTTCTAATCTTCATTTTGAAAATCAAACTTTCACTTTCCAACACCAGTGCCTTTCCACTCTCTACTCCTCCCTTCCCATAGGTTCTTGGATAATTGACAGTGGGGCAACTAGTCATGTTTGTTCTGACCTTTCAATGTTTAGAGAAGTCTTTTTAGCATCTGACATAACTATTTCTTTGTTGAATGGCCTTAGACTTCCTATTACTCATATTGGAACCATTGCATTGTCTGATTCATTGCTCTTATATAGTGTGTTGCATGTTCCTTCATTTCATTTCAATATAATTAGTGTTTGTTCTTTATTACGTGATAATCATTGTTCTGCTCATTTCTTTCGTACTTATGTTTCATTCAGGATGTTTCTCGGGACTTGATGATTGGGAAGGGTGATCTCATTAATAATCTATACATTCTTGATGTTCATGCATTGTCGACACCACCAACTTGTGCAGCCTTCTGTGGATCCTTGTCAGCTGATGGAAATTTGTGGCATTATCGCCTTGGACATCCATCAACTGCCAAGTTACAAGTACTTTCTGATACTTTTTCCCTTTCCAAGTCGAGTCTGTCAGTAGATCATCATTGTCCTATCTGTCCTCTAGCTAAAAAAAAGTGTCTATCATTTCCTTTTCATAATCACATGTCTGCCAATCCTTTTGATTTGGTTCATATAGATATATGGGGTCCCTTCTCGGTAGAGTCTGTTGATGGATATACGTATTTTTTATCTTTAGTTGATGATTGTACCAGAGTCACATGGGTTTATATGTTGAGAAATAAAAGTGATGTTTCAAAGATTTTTTCTGAGTTTTTAAAACATATTTTCACCCAATATCAGACCAAGATAAAAGCAATACGCATTGATAATGCACCAGAACTTCATTTTGATGAACTAGTTAAGGAAACTGGCATGGTTCATTATTTCTCATGTGCATATACACCTCAGCAAAATTATGTTATTGAAAGAAAGCATTAGCACTTACTTAATGTGGCTCGTGCTCTTCTTTTTCAATCAAACATTCCCTTAGCTTATTGGAATGATTGTGTACTTAATGCTGCTTTCTTAATCAATAGAACACCATCCCCATTACTCAATAACTCTACTCCATATGAACTCATGCTTAAGAAGATTCCAGATTATTCTTTGTTGAGAACTTTTGGTTGTCTATGTTATGTCTCTACATTGCAAAATGATAGAAATAAGTTTTCACCAAGAGCTAGACCATGTGTTTTCTTTGGGGTATCCTTCAGGATATAAGGGATATAAGGTCATGGATTTAGATACTCATTTGATTTCTATCTCACGACATGTTGTGTTTCATGAACGTATTTTTGACAAAACTGAGTTTCATGATTTTTTCTTTAATATTGTCTTACCCATACATGTTCCTTTTGTCTCTGATTTACATGATTATGATGTTCCATCCCATGTTAGTCATTCATCTTCTCTTGTTACATCTGAATCATCTGCTCATGATAATTAACCTGTTGCATCTTCAATTCATGTCGAATCTCAATTACATGTTGCGTCTTCTTCAAATGAAGTAGTTGTTTCTGATGGTACTGAGTCTTCTCTTATTATTGAACGGCCAAAATGAAAGACTAAAGCCCCTAGTTACTTGTCCAATTATCAATGTGCTCTCACTCAAACACATTCTTCACTTCCCTCTTCACACACCACTTCATATCCTCTCTCTTCTGTTCTGAACTACAAAAAGTTGTATTCTCCATATTACTCCTTTCTTCTTTCATATTCTTTGGAAACAGAACCAAAAACATTTAAACAGGCTATGCTTTCTGGAAAATGGGATAGTCCAATGAATGAAGAGCTTCAAGCAATGGAACTGAATAAGACATGGACTGTTACTTCATTGCCGCCTAGTAAGAATGTTGTTGGCTGCAAATGGGTTTATACTATTAAGTATAAACCAGATGGAACCATAGAGCGTTACAAGGCTCGTTTAGTTGCAAAGGGTTTCACGCAACAAGAAGGTGTTGACTTCAATGAAACCTTTTCTCCAGTTGCCAAGCTAGCAAGTGTCAAGTTGATGTTAAGTTTAGCTGCAACAAAAGGATGGGAACTGTCACAAATGGATGTCTCCAACGCCTTTCTCCATAGTGATCTTGATGAAGAGATCTACATGAGTCTTCCCCAAGGCTATACTCTAAGTATTCCTGGCTCTCTACCTCCCAATCCGGTATATCGTCTCCATAAGACCATTTATAGTCTCAAACAAGCCTCTAGACAGTGAAATCTGCATATTACTTATGTGTTATTAGCTGATGGTTTTACTCAATCTCAGGCTGATACGATCTTGTTTGTTAAGAGTACTCCCACTAGTTTCATTGCATTGCTGGTCTATGTTGATGACATAGCCATTGCCAGCAACAACTCTGATGACTTGGCCGCTCTCAAAGCTCTTCTCTCGAATGCTTTTAAGATCAAAGATCTGGGTCCTCTCCGGTTTTTCCTTGGTCTTGAAATTGCTAGATCTTCAAAGGGGATTTCAATATGTCAAAGGAAGTACTGCTTGGATCTGTTGGAAAATGCTGGCCTCTTAGCTTGCAAACCCGGTACCGTCCCAATGCATCCTTATGTTCATCTCAACAAAGATACATGTGTTCCTTTGGAATCTGCTACTCCATACATGGAATTGATTGGTCGGCTGCTTTACTTGACTATCACTAGGCCAGACATCACCTTTGTTGTTCATAAACTCAGCGAATTTCTTCAAGCTCCTACTGATGCTCATCTACATGCAGCTCATAGGATTTTGAAATACTTGAAAGGGAATCCAGGTCATGGCCTCTTTTATTCTGTGGATTCTTAGATTTGCATCAATGCCTTTGCTGATGCAGATTGGGCTTCATATCTTGATTCACGACGTTATACTTCTGGCTTTTGTATATTCATTGGCACTTCTCTCATCAGCTGGAAATCACGGAAACAACAGGTGGTGAGTAGAAGTAGTACAGAGGCAGAATATAGAAGTTTGGCTGATGTTACAAGGGATATCATTTGGTTTCAATAGCTGCTTGTGGACTTTAAGATTGATGTGGTTACCACTGCCAAGCTATTTTGTGATAACAAGTCAGCTTTGCACATTGCTTCCAACCCTGTTTTCCACGAACGCACCAAACACATCGAGATTAATTGTCACACTGTGCGGGATCAAATCAAGAAGGGCACTCTCAATACGATTCATGTGACTAGTGACAATCAACTTGCTGACATACTGACCAAGCCATTGCATCCAGGTCCTTTCCACTCTTTTCTTGGTCGTATGTCTGTTTCAAACCTGTTCAATCCTTCTCCTCGTCCAGATTGAAAGGCTTGCGAAGGCGTATCAGCGTACTTTTACTCTAGTGTATGTTAGCATTAGTGTACAGCTCATGATAGTAACACTTTATGTTATTAATTTGATAATGTCGTGTATTTAGAAACAATAATGTACAGTTTTACAATTAATGAGAAAATCTATTTTCATCTTTTAGCTCTTTTATCTCTTTACGAGCTTGATAAACAGTTCAGGCTATAAAGATTATACTCCCTCTGATCCATGTTAGTTGATGTTTAAGGATTCTACACACAAATTAAGAAATCACACAAAATCATAAATTTTTGATTTTTTCTAAATTAAAAAATTATTTATTGTTTAATTAAAACACAATTCAACCAATGATAAAAAAGACTGCCAAATATAAATGATCAAAAATAAATATAAAGACTTTAATTTTGCATTGAAAATGTAAAATATCAATTAAAATGAAATAATTTTTTTTTGTTTAAACATCAACTAATATGGATCAGACGGAGTAAATGATACGGTGATGCCATTAATTTTGTTCTTTTGATTTTGGTAGAAAGTTTGATTCGTGGAGACCAGATATGGAGTCGTTGGCATTTCCGTGGAGCTGTTTTTGAGACATGACAGCCAAATTTGATTACGTATGGGGAAAATTTATCTTCTTCTATCTTTTTTTTTTTTGAACAGCAGGATAGAAAAAAAGATAAATAGAAGAAGATATATTTTGCCCATACGCAATCAAGTTTGGCAAAACGATTTCTTCGCATTTAAGACCAATCACATGCTTTCTAATAATTCAAAGATTTTGGTATTGTATGATTCGCGTGGCATCATACATGTGACGGTGTGTTGAAAAAGCAAACATGAAATATATGTTTGACGGTGAATTCAAATAAGTATCTAAATAAAGAAGATAATATATGGCCTAATAGTCAGGATTCTGGTAATAAGACAAGGCTATTGAGTTGGAGTTCTGAGCTTTTGTGTGCGTGAGTGTGTGATAAACAAATAAACTATCACATGTTAGATTTTCTAATCCGTTTTATTTTGAAGTTGGAGTAATATATATATATATATATATATATATATATAGGGACAAAAACAGCTATATATAGAGCTAATGATGATATGATCAATCATATATAATTTTGTTTGGTCCACCATGTGGAAGCTATTATCTAAATGTGGCTCACAAGCGAGAAACCACTAGGACTCACATGCACAGTCGACTTATATATATATAAAAAGCTATTATCTAAATGTGGCTCACAAGCGAGAAACCACTAGGACTCACATGCACAATCTCCAATTGCTTTTTATCACAAAAAGCTAGTTAAACAAAAGAAGAGAATGGGTTCTAAGTTTGGAATCGGCTCCTTGAGCATTGTAATGATCACTCTGCTTCTTTCTTTGGCTCCAAAACTTGAGGCCGAGCTCACAACGGTCGAACAAGCTCCAAACTCTGATGGATCGATCAGTTTCCTGGTGATTGGAGATTGGGGAAGACGTGGACTCTACAACCAGTCCCAAGTTGCCCTCCAGGTCTTTATTCACACACACTATATGCATATATTTATGTACCAATGTTTGTTAGATATTATAAGATTGTTTTGATGGTATAGATGGGAAGAATCGGAGAGAAGATGGATATCGATTTCGTGGTATCGACAGGCGATAACATTTACGATAACGGGATGAAAAGCATCGATGATCCCGCCTTTCAACTCTCCTTCACTAATATTTATACTTCTCGTAGCTTGCAAAAGCCTTGGTACCTTGGTATAATAATGTCGCCAATTCATTATAAATTTTTTTTTTTAAAAGTAAATAATGTTAAACGAAAAAGAGAATAATAGATATGTCACTGTCCATTCTACTCATGCAGTATTGGGGAATCATGACTATAGAGGAGATGTTGAAGCACAGTTGAGTCCTGTCCTCAGATCAGTGGACAGCCGTTGGATTTGCATGAGGTCCTTCATCGTAGACGCTGGTACTATAGTCGCATTAAATTAATTAGATATAGTCACATTAATGTTTAATATGTTACATGTTCTTGTTACCTAACCATATGTATATGGCTCAAAAATTGGGGCAGAGATTGCAGAGCTCTTCTTTGTCGACACAACTCCTTTTGTGGATGCTTATTTCCTCAATCCACGAGGCCAAAATTACGACTGGAGAGGCGTATCACCGCGTGAATCCTATCTTCAAACCATCTTAACAGTAATTGAGAACACATACCATATGTAGTCATTTGTATATATGGATTAATTAGCCTGATGGTGTTCACAACTGTCAAGTACTAATTATTATGTGTAGGACTTGGAGATGGGTCTAATAGAATCAAGAGCAAAGTGGAAAATTGTGGTGGGTCATCATGCCATCAAGAGTGCTTCCATTCATGGGAATACCAAAGAGCTTGAATCTCTCCTCTTACCCATCCTCGAGGTTCATTTTCTTCTTGCTCTTTTTAATTACAGTTATGTCTCGATTATTTCAAACGTAATTAAAAAAAAAAAAAGCTAACTTATGCGTTTCTGTTTATGTTTATATGTGATTTTTTTGAACAAAAAAAATTATATTACTAAAACTTAAACATTTTTGTTTTCTCATAAAGCTAACTTTCTCTTGGACATTTTGCGTTTGCAACTAACAAATAATTTTTGTTTAAAATACTAAAAGTTGTAATTTCATCGGAGCAAAAAAAACTAGCTAGTATAACATGTAAACATTTTTTTTTTGGATTTTTCCAGGCGAATAACGTTGATCTCTATGTGAACGGTCATGACCATTGTTTGCAACAAATCAGCACATCTCAGAGGTAACACCGAATATTATTATATATAATCTAAAGTTCCGTTTAGATGAAACGGCTAGTAAAAAGACTTTTTGGCAGTTCAATTCAGTTTATAACGAGTGGTGGTGGGTCAAAGGCATGGAGAGGCTATTACAATTGGAAAACACCAGAGGATATGAAGTTCTTCTACGATGGACAAGGTTTCATGTCGGTTAAGATCACCAGAACCGAAATGGGTATCGTTTTTTATGATGTCTCCGGCAATATTCTGCACAAGTGGGACACATCAAAAATGTTATACACGGATTTAGATTTCCCATTGTAATTCATTGTAAATCACACGAAAAATCAACTTGAAGAAACTAAATTCTACTACATAGTAGGGCTATGATTTAATGAGTGACTCCAAAAATTCAAAAAGAAATGAGAGAAAACTTGATGTTCATCCAGAATGCTGGAAATAATTGCTGCGTGAGCCACTCTCCTCTTTTAGCTATCTGAAGTGGTCAAATGTTTTGCCGAGGTGTCTGAGAGATGATATTCGTTAATCATGTATTTATATCACAAAACAAATAAGATGCAACCTTGCCTTGCCGACTTAAATGTTTTTATTGAAATATTTTGTATTAATTAAATTAAGATAGTTGAAAAAAATCTAAATAGTTATAAAATCAAAGAAAGTGTGATAAAACAATTAGATATTACCTCCAATATCTTGTTTCATACGTTTTAAATGAATTAACATCCTAATTTTGTTCATATATGTTTATAGAAAAAAACGATAGTACTTGATTCTATATCAATATATTTTGCAATAATATTTAGATAAATTAACAAAACAAAATATTTAGATAACTTTAATTCATGTGAGTACGTGACAATTTGACCCTGCGAATCGACTGATTCTAAATTTCTAAACGCCATTTTAGATAAAAATGGTTAGACTTTGACCAAAATAGATTACTAATCAAATAACTCACCTACTGATTAAACACGTGGTCCATGTTTCCATAAACGCAACGTTTTACCTGTCAATTCCCAATTCTCTCTCTCAGACCTTTATAAAATGGAAACTCCTCTCTCTTGGAATCAGAGAAGGATCTATGCTTTTCCGACAATGGCGGCTACTACATTGTACAAGTCTTGTCTTCTTCAACCCAAGTCTGGCTCCACCACTCGCCTAAACCCTTCTCTCATCAAGCCCCTTTCGAATCCGACCAGTAAGTCTCGCTGTTCACGATAAGAGGCGTTATTCGAATCAAGGGGTTTCGATTATTCACCTCTTCTTTTTCTTCGCTGTGATAGGAGTTTCGGTTTTTGGGAAGAGTCGTAGAGATGTCGTTGCGAAAGCTTCGATTGAAATGGCGGAATCGAACTCGACACCTTTCGCTGTTGTGAATTCCTCTAAGCAGAACGGTCCCATCATCGTGATTGATAATTACGACAGCTTCACCTACAATCTCTGCCAGGTTTGATTTCGAAACAGATTTTGATTTGAATCTGTTTGGGGGGGGGGAAATCAGCTGAAATGATGATTAATTGGAGAATTCTAAAGTTTTGGTTTTGCTCAACCAAGTCTCATTAGATTAGGGTCCTGGTTAATTGCAAGTCCTTAATATTTATAGGAATGTGTTCAAGTATGCATTGTAGTTAATTGCTGGAATCTCATTATTTCACAATCCAATCTTCGTTCGACATGCTAATAGACAAAACTATGTAATGTAGATGGATTCTTTCTTGTTATGTAATCAGAGTCGTTATGTCGCCGTTGAATCTTATTGTCGAAAGCGTCCACTTCTCTGGAGAATAGTGTTTTTTTTTTCTTTTTCTTTTGTATGTAGAAAGCTCATGTTTGTCGTTGTAAGGAGTAGTTCTTGATCCAGCAAAAGCTAATACATCACTTCTTTGCTGCCTGTAGTTTTTAACTTTAGATTGGTTATTCGTGGTTGTAATAACTCTCTGTCTCGTGAAATTTTGACTGCTCTGGATATCTCACATAACTCATAGATCCCTAATATACATTTTGATCATGTCTCACTTTCTAGCTCCTCCACACATAATCGTGTGAAGTGCATTTAATTTGTCTTTACCGTTCTCATGATATGGTTTCGTGTGCTTCATGATAAACAACATTTTTTCTATATACCCATCTTTTTTCCATAGTATATGGGAGAGCTAGGATGCCATTTTGAAGTTTACCGCAATGATGAACTTACAGTAGAGGAGCTGAAAAGGTGAGAAGAAACCATATGCATTTTCTTTAAAACGTAATCTGGCTATTCAAGGGGTGTTGATTCCTTTATTATGCTTTCCTTTTTGCAGTAAAAATCCAAGAGGGGTGCTGATTTCTCCTGGGCCTGGTAAATATTTTAGCCTCAGACTGTGTGGTGTATCTTTTAACATTCTTGTGGCGAAGAAAAAGAAGATAACAGCTTCCTTAAAATTGATAGGTACCCCTCAAGACTCTGGGATTTCCTTGCAAACTGTGTTGGAACTCGGACCACGTGTTCCTTTATTTGGAGTATGTATGGGTTTGCAGTGTATAGGAGAAGCATTTGGAGGTTAGTTGCATAACGAAAAAAAGACATCTAATTTGCCCGTATTATTGTTCTAACATGGTTTTATACTTTATTTAGTGGATCCTCAACTCTAATGCACTTTTTCATGAACTTTGGTTGTAGGAAAGATCGTGCGATCACCATTTGGTGTTATGCATGGGAAAAGCTCAATGGTTTACTATGATGAGAAAGGAGAAGGTTTATTCTCTGGATTATCCAAGTATGAATCAGGTTTTTTCAATGAGTTCTATTATATGTTTCTGTGAAAACCATAATCATAAGTCCGTAAATTTGTACTCTTGTTGGTCTATCTTTTTCAGCCCGTTCCTTGTAGGTAGATATCACAGCCTCGTGATCGAAAAAGATACATTTCCCAGTGATGAACTCGAGGTTACTGCGTGGACAGACGATGGTTTGGTTATGGCGGCCCGACACAGGAAGCACAAGCATATACAGGTAAAAACCCCACTCAAGTGTTTCGTGTTTCTTCTTGCCGCCTCCATTAAAAACAGTACTCTAAAACTCTTGTAAAAAATGGTTCACAGGGAGTTCAATTTCATCCGGAGAGTATTATAACAACTGAAGGCAAGACAATTGTCCGCAATTTCATCAAACTTGTAGAGAAAAAGGAAGCTGAGAACTTGACATAGGCTTGCCTGAATGAGATTAGTGCCTCCCTGTAATAAAGTTTGCCAATGCAAAATGCTCCCTGTCATCTTCCCATTGTTTCTATCATAAAGTGTCGATTTAGTCCTCCATTTTTTTAGTTTGTCAAATTTGGAGACCAGAAAACTATGTGATTGACACATGTCCAACGAAAAAAATGGCAGTGTGCATTTCAATTTTATCCAGATTCAGTTCTGATTGTCAAATTTGCATTGAGATCACTGATGCAACCTCTTTAGCAATGTTCATCGGAGGATGAGCCTTATTTGCTTGAAGTTCTGGATATGCCTTAGTTACAATTATCATCATAGAGGCCTGCGAACTAAAATGGATCAGATTTGGTTTTGGAACGGTTTGTTCGGTTAAAATGTCCACCTTTATAATTACTTGTTTAAAATAGTACCCAAGTTAGTTTAATGTTTTAACAATTAGTGTATTCAGATTTCAGAGCAAGGAAATTCGATTGAGCAAAAAAAAATCACATATTGGTATGAGTCTTTGGATAAAGAAACAAACAACAAAAAAAGGATCAAGGATTCTGCAGAATGTGGTTGGCAACGAGCACACTCTTCAGTCGATGGTGAGACGATGTGCCAAGTCAGTGTGCAGTGCATGACCCGCCTGCATTTGAGAGAGACAAACGCATTCTATTAGCAAAACCGGTTTCTCTTTAGATGTCAAGAAAACTAGAACATGTTTTAAAGTAGCATTTGCCTTAAATGCGACTATGTGAGCCACAGGGAGTCCTCCATTTCCGCCTCGTGCTACAAGGGAGAGGTCACCGATAAGGTCTAGGATCTTATGTCGACATGCTTCATTGTCAAACCGCAGAGGAGGGTTCATCCATCCATGCTCGGCGCTGCATTAGAGACGGTTTCAGTTGAATATTTTGCCTATTACCATATAACCAGAGTCTTGAGCATGCAAGTTTCTTTACCTACAAACGATAGCGTTATCCAGGGAACCTCCTTTAATGAGGCCTGCTTCACGCATTCTCTCCACCTGCAAAAAAAAAAAAAACAGATGGTTGAAGAAGGAACACCAGTTACTGATTTTAAAGCTCCTAGACAACAATGATGGGACAAACCTCTTCATAGACACAAAAGGTTCTCGATGGTGCGATATCCTTTGCATAGGAAGATTCGTGTAGAGGTTTCCAAGAAAACCACTGGCAGCCTATAGCAGGCACCTGTAAGTAAAAGTTCATCATAAACCCCACACCTAGTCAATACGTTGTGGACAAGCAGGAAAGAAGTTTGTTTTCTTCTGTGTTCTTAAAATGCCATTTGACTGAACCTGTGGGAAGTCGATACCACAAGTGATGCGAGTCTCTAGAGCGGGAAATGCAGCTACAAAAGAATCGTTCTTCCAAACGTGCACAGGCTTGTTCAGATGTGCTACCATCTTCTCCACACTTTCACCAACATGGTTTCGAGCCACGTTTATGCCCACTTCTTCAATCGCATCAACCCATTCTTTAGCTGATCCATCAAAAATAGGGACCTGTCACTTGGTTAGTGTTGCCTACATTCATCACATCACCAATGACCAAGGCAAATCCAATCAAACCATTCGAAAGTAGCAAATGGTTCAGCGAAGTACCACACAAATCGACAATACGGGCCATTGATTCAGCAAGTGGTTACTCGAAATGTATGTATTCAGGAAACAAACTACATGGTTGAGTTTTCTGGAAACAAACCTCGACTTCCCGATCATCTGCACATTCGCTCTCGATTCGAATCCTGCAATTATCAACGCCCTTGGCCTCAAGAGCTGACAACAAGTGTTCAACGGTTCGGATTTTGATCCCGTCTTTCAACAGCGTAGTGCAAAGAGGCGATTCCTGAGCAAATTCAATCGAAGCGGGGATAAATCTGGACCGAAACTCGAAGTACCTCCCAGCTCCGGCGATCTCCGGAAGTAGATACACCGTCGAAAGCTTACCGGAATGCAGAGACTTCCCTTTCACCTCCACACATCCCGCGAGTGTTTGCTGTAATCGTGCACTCTAGTATTGAATCCCAAGAAGAAGAAAAAACAATCATAATGATTCCAATGGGCATGATTAGGTCGCATACATATATATGTGCATGAGAGAGAAGGTTACTGGATTCAGGGAGACTGTCGACGACGCGGCGGAGGAAAGGGAGGATAATCCCATCCAAGAGATGAGAGTAGAGTTCTTGGCTTTGACGGCGACGGAGAGGCTCATTGATTCGACGGTCACACGGTGAGGCCGATTTTTTTGCAATCAAGCTAACTTAAACTGAAATTCACGATTTTTTTTTAATTAAATGTAAAATTTACTCAAAAAAACAATATTCAAAGATAAGACTTGGGCATATATATAATAGAAGCATAGAGTTACAAAATTCAAATGCTAAACTTTTTTTTTTTTTTACACCCTAAATACCTAGACCAGTTCGGGGTCAAATGCTAAACCTCTACAAACTAAAATTTAAACAAGATTATGACAGATAACACACATATTCATAGGGCGATATTTACACACAAGTTCTGTTAGTCACCCTTACGAGAAAGAGTTGTTAGAGATTTTCTCATATGAATTTACCATAAATGAACCAAAAAAATTTGAAAAAAAAAATTGGAAATTTTCTTTTTTAAAAAATAATGACGACTGACGTGGCAGATAACTGTGAAAGTTTTATGTCACATATGCATGAACAATATATATACTAGTAAAATAGTAGTATATTTTGTGTCCAAACATGTATTACTATAGATATTTCTATAATTTATTTGGATTAATTATACTTGTCGTCAAATACCAATTATGTTCTAGACAACATAAAAAATCAGAAAATAGAAAATCTTGAAAAAATATTAAATCAACTAGATTTTAGAGATTTTAAGTTGGAAATATCAAACCAGATTATTTATATTTTGTTAGATTATCTGATTTTAACTTAAATCATAAAAAATGTTATAGTATAAAAATTTATATTAATACATTAAATCTATCTAAAAAAACTATAGATTATTAGGACTTAGGCCCAACCCAAAATTGAGTCGGTTTGGTTTACGCTAAAATTGATTTAGTTTTTGTTTTTTGTCTTAAGAATTAAAAAATTAATCGAAAAAAAAAAATGTTTGGTTTTTCGGTTACTGGTTTCCCTTTTTCCAAAACCCTAAAGAAATACATCTAAACAAATTGTGAATGAAGTAATTAGGTCACATAAACAACGATACATTTCACTAATTCTGGTTCTGGAACTGAACCTTTTTTTTATTAAAAGGATCTGAAACTTCGATGTTTCGTTTTTATATGCTATCTTATATCCCCTAAACCCTGTTGAAATTGTAAAACAGATGAGCTGGTTCCGAAAGTTAGAGTTTGAGTCTTCTTTTGTAGGCTCCATGCTACAAATGCATGTGGCTTGACGCCTCTTCTAATCTAATCCTAAGGTTGAACCAAAAGAAAACAAGATATTTTAGATTTTTTGTGGAGTTAAGTTGTTTTGTTTAGACGTATACAACAAATCATGACTTCGACATTACTCGTTACAAATGCGAAATCTCTCATTGTTTCAGGCAAACGATAAAATTTTTTGGTATTAAACACTAAATTGAATTAAAAATATATACTTTTATAAAAACAAAAGAACAAAGATTAAACATTGTTGAATTAATAACTTACAATCGCGATTACGAATCATCGTCATTTTTTCAATAATATATATAAACTACATATAATGCGCAATCTAATAAAACTGCCAAAGATTGGTATAACCACCAAAAGCCCCAAGGTCTGCATCCTCCCTTTTGAAGTATAGTAACTTCCCTTCTTGTATGTATGATTTTTTGTTTTGGTATCGAATTCTGTAAGAGAAGTAGATTCAACCGAAAATCATAGGTTTTATATTACTAGTTTATGAGTTAAATTACTATAACTAATATTTTCATTAATAAATTTTAGGTTTTTATTAGTAATTATAAACACTATATACAAAATTAATAATTAAAAAATAAAACTTATCTAATAAGTCAAATTTTTAATGAAATCAACCTATGTACATTTTTTGGACAATTTTTTGGTATTACTTATAAAATTTTGTGAGGTTTTTGGTAAAATGTAATATTTTTAGTAAAATATATTCTATATATCAACTTAATTAATAACTTTTACACACATGAATAAAGATAAAAACGTTTAAAATAAAATATACATATATATGTGAGCTTTTCCCTAGTGACAAAGTACCAGTAGTGATGAGGTTCAAAGAAAATGTGGATCCCCCAAAATCATCAATCAATGAGAGCTGCAGCTCTAGTTGACCATCCGCTAGTCTTGAAGCCAGAAATTCCTCAAAAATCTCAGCTTCTATTGATTTGAAACGAACACATTTGAAAGTCGGACCCATACTGAAAAGTAAACATTACATACACATTAGAGATGTTGATTAAAATAAACTCTCATCCTCGATACAATACATCTGTATACGTGTATACATGAGTCTATATATACAGTCTAATACCACAAAACAAAAGGAGCCTAGAACTAGAACTTTTGGTCTCCTTAGTTCACAAAAAGAAAGTCATACGGATTTGCGTTTTGCTTTAACCGGTTAAGTTTTAACCTAAACAGATTATCGAGTTAATTACTATTTCCTTAACTAAGTAGTGTAAGCTTCTAAACCAGGATCAATAAAAATCATTTGGAAACCAATTATTATGCTCTTAATAATCTGATGTGTAATCCAATGTTTGGATTTATGCATGTCAATTAGATTTAGCGTTAATGACTGAAACTCTCGGCTCGGCCCTAAAATAAATAGGATTAGGGTTTAGATATCTAATTCTGAAAATATTTGTGACTTTCAGACAAGATCGCTTGGACGAAGGTTTTTTCTGAGGTTATCCTGACCGCACTCGTGCTAGTCCAAGTCTCCAAATGATTATAGTTGCTTGCCAAAACCCAACTTATTTGGGCGTTTTGGATATCTCGTCGATTCTTGATATTTTTTATGTCGTCCAATTTAATTTTTTTTTACATAAATATATTGTTATTGAAAAAAACCCCAACTTATTTGGGCGTTTTGGATATTTCGTCGATTCTTGATATTTTTTATGTCGTCCAATTTAATCTTTTTTTACATAAATATATTGTTATTGAAAAAAAAAAATCCATTCTTAAGGAGTTATCTTATATATCTCTTTCCTTACTACAAGTCTACAAGGGGGAACAAAAAGCGTTGAAGTCAGTAGGACGAACAAATGATTCGCCCCTCCTCCCAACTCATAAGCAACACAACGCCCCATGTCTTTCTTTTAATTTTTTTTTTCAACTATAAAAAACAATTATTTACTAGATATTTGATCCACAATGCTATTAGAAAATTCGAATATTAGAGAATCAAAAATACATAAAAACTGAATATATTCATTATTAGGGAAACTTTTAAAATTTTGACTATGATAAAATAAAGAAACGAATGTTCTGAGAAAAAAAATAATTGTAGAAATGAATGTTAAAATATATATAAGAGCACAAATGAATGGCATGTTTTTGAAATGGTACAAGGTTAAACTTATATACACAGTTCCATTAAAAAAAAAATTTCCTATAAATCCCTCTTCAGAAGGACACATAAGTGTTCTCTTTTTGTAGGTAAATATGATTTTCTTTATTTTAATTTTACAAATAATATATAGGAGATTCCTTTATTGAGTCTATATATATATATATATATATTTATTTATTTATAAATGCAAATTCTTCCATGCATGTGGTATATTTGAATTTATTGTAATATGGAAGAAAAGTAAAACAAAGCCCTAGCTATATTGTTGGAACCCATATATTTTAGTATGTTATAATCCTATAAGAAAAATAATTTATAAACATTAGTAGATATGCGTTGTGAAATAATGATAGGATGGGCAGATGTTAAGGAGTGGTATTCGGAACAAAGTCTCAACACTCCACTCGCATTGTTTGATTCTTCAAGGCATAGCAAAGAAGTGGCACATGGGTGCACCCAGCAGCTTTCTTCATTGCTTCCCTTTTTCCCCTTTTAATTTCTCCTTTGTTTTATCCTTTCAAATTAATCGGTGACGTTAAAGAAATTAGTGACGTTGCACTTCAAAAACTATTTAGTACATACAATGGTAACAAATTAGCGGTAAGAAAAGCCAATAACGCAAGAGTATTACCATTTTTACCATCTCAAAGTAGATGTTTCCGTACGAGTGTATTTAATGTTTAGTCGGCTTAGTATGGTTCGAACTGTAGTTCGCCGGCGATTTAGGGTGTTTTGGCTTCGCTGCATGTTGTTTGTATGAAAATTTGAATATTTTGTCAATTCTCTCGTAGATGCTTCCGACGAAGAGTTGTACATCTCTATAATATTATTTAAGAAGATATTTTTGAAAATAAAATTTATTTTGTAAGTTATTACATATTATGCCATTACAAATTAGAAAAGATAATTGAAATAAAAAATGATATAATTGTTTTTTAAATTATTGATGAAAATATAGAAAATATTAATTTATCATTAAAGAGGTTATTTAATATTTAGTATCTTAATTATTTTTAAT
>PKMM01048317.1:299779-373557 GCA_002933915.1 Eutrema heterophyllum | reverse complement strand
AGTTCTTCGCCTTAGGTTGTTCCCATAGCTAATTCTAGGTTGACGAATCTAGAACTTAGATCTTAGGATAATTGGTTAGGCACGAGAGTGCGATTAATTACCTGACAGAACCTAGGTGAGCAAAATAACTATTCGCAAAGAGATTTGGTTTAGTTGTTTTGTGAACAGATCAAACCTGAACTAAAAGCTGGTTTAGACTTTAGGATTCGCAAAGAGATTTGGAATTCTAGGATTTAGACTTAGATAGTTTTCGCAACGAGAGTTGGTTAGCTATACTTTAGTGATTTGAGTTCAAGAACCGCGCTAAATCTGAATCCTGTTAGTTAGTTATCTACATTCATTGAATTCCTGAGAAATACCCTGAGCCTAGCTTCTTTCCCATTGATTTACAACTCATTTAATTAACGAACTTGCTTTCAATTATATTTTTCTGGTTTAGCTTAATTCGAAACTATACAATCTATTGTGTGAATTCTGGAGTTCTTGTGTTCGACCCCTAACTATACTACGACTACTGCTTTAGTACTTTTAGGGTATTAATTTGAACATATCATTAAGTCCTAGTGTATTACAGTCGGTAGTATCGCCCAACCAAATTCAAAATATATTTTTAAAAGATTATTAAATTATTCTGAGTTTTGGACCCAATGTATTGATATTTTACAGCAATATCTTTGGAAAAATTAACTGAGTTTAATCCGTTGTGTTTATTACTTTCTTTCTTTTTGACGTCGTTGTGTTTGTTACTTTTAAAATTTAAACCTACAATAATAAATCATTATTTAATCGACAGGTCACGTTGGAGTGGAAGCAAGCATGTGAGTACAGAATACTAGTTAAATAAAATATCGTTTTAACTTTTAAGTAAGATTGCAGAATTTCCGACTGAGGAATATCAAATAGTATCGTCTGCTTAACTTATACTTCTTACTTCTGGGAAAAAGGACAAAAGTATTATTTTTATTTTTCTGCAAAAATGAAGAAAGGTTTCAGACATTATCCTGTTTTTATATAATTGTAGTATTTATTAACTCCATCTTCGTTTTTTTTTTTTGTTTAACATTTAACTTCATTTATTATTATTAATATAATAATACAAATTGAAGCCGATGTCGATTTAACACTTTTGGGGGTCTTAAAATCTACCAAATGTTTTATTGTCAAACAACACGCCTCTGCGTCTATTACAGTTATGAAACATGATCGTATCTTTATTCCTAACTTAGGGCTGATAATCTTGAGTGATCTCTAAGAATATGATTCTAAATATTAGTAAAATAGCTGTTACAGTTCATATACTTTTCTTATCGTGGCCCATTGATTTTTCTTACAAAGGGATAGAATAGAACCAACTAACCTTACTTGAGAAAAAAGAGAAGAAGCATTATCCCTCGAAAAAGGAAAAAGTGAAACAAAATATTTGGGACATCGAACATTTTCCCTCTTTTCACGCGCAAAGCATCTAATCTTCACTAATTACACCTTTTTCTTACTAATAATCAGACAATTGAACATATTGACCACGTCAACATAATAACTACTACCTATATTTTATCATCAAAAGTTAAATACATCTCACCATATATCATATAAATTGCTTATAATATGTAGAAGTTACATAAAATAAATTCGAATGGTGTTTCTCTTTTCTCTAAATTATCTTTTGGAAAAAAGTAATGTACTACAAACAAAATAGAAATATTAAAAAGAGAATTTGTGTTTAGTCTTAATGACACGTAAAACACTTTCTAAATCAAACAAAACAAAACAAAAATCCGCCATAAAGCCTCCCAATAAAATTCTTAGACGTTCAGATATAATAATTAAAATTGAAAAAGTTGGATACCGTTGTCAAATATAAATTCAACTAAAATCTCCTTCTACCAATTTTTGATTTATTCCATATACTATTAATGAAAATTTGATTTATTTATAGTTAAACACCATAAAGGTAAAAAAAAAATGAATGTTTAGGAGATCCGGCGACAGTAAGCGACTATATAAAAAGTAAAAACAGTAGAAAACATAGTACTAATCTCTATTATCTTACTTAGTTTATTGATTAATCTGAAAAAGTAGCATGTTCGAACTTAAGTGGTATTAAGAAGAAATGATGGATTAATTAACATAATCTTGCGTCATCCTATCGCTGTCTTGTCAATCTAATAGAGAGAGAGAGGGAGAGAGAAACAACTGTAACAGCATTTAAATCTCTTTTTCTCTTTTCTCTAATTTCATTCGCTTCTCTCACTAGTGAAAAAAAAAAGAAAACGAAAGAGTTCTCAACTCTCTCTCTCTCTCTCTAGGTTAGCATCATTCTCTCCTCGTGTCTGAAAAAACCAGCCTGAGCATTTGGATCCCAAGAACTCTTTTAGCTTCGTGTCTGTCTCTCTCTCTCGAAATCTGCATTATTCAGCTCACTGCTGATACTCTTTTTTTTGGCCTATATCATCTCTATAGGTGTCTAGCATTTTGGATTCAAAGTGTCCGTGCAAGGGATCAGATCGGAGATGTCGGATGTTTCCGGTGACGGAGATGTGTCGGCGACGGTAACCGAGCAGGCTACGGAACCGGCGGCGTCGTATCCGTCACTGACGGTGTCGGCGTCTTACAAGGAGAGCGGGGGAGGGAAAAGCTCCTCTAAGCGAAGGCCAATTAGGCCGAGCTTCGACGCTGCGGCCGACAATGAGTTCATCACTCTGCTCCATGGCTCGGATCCAGTGAAAGTGGAGCTTAATCGACTAGAGAACGAAGTTAGAGGTTGATAAAATGCTTGCTCGATCTAGTTTGTTTATGCGTCGATTGGATTTTGAGTTTTGCTTCTTTTTGTTGTTGGTGTTGCCTGATTGATTTACTCTCTTCCTTCTGAACAATCTATTGGGATGCAGATAAGGATCGAGAGTTAGGGGAAGCACACGCCGAGATCAAAGCACTCAGGTTATCTGAGAGGCAGAGAGAGAAAGCTGTTGAAGAGGTGTGTTGTTGTTTTCTGATTTTCTATTTTTGTCTTGTGTTGTGTTCGTTTGAAATTCTGCAAGCTTTTTTTTTTTTCTTTCTTTCAATTTCACATTTAGCAATTCGTAAGGAAAGTTCAATCATTTCTCGATTTTTTTTTTGGGTAGATTCTTCTTTTTGGTTGCTAAATTTCAAATCTGAGTTGTGTTCACTTTATTTCTTCCTTTCATCACAAATTCTAAGTTTACTTTTGTTAGTTGAAGAATTCATCTACCATGAATGGTTCAGGTGCATTTATCCCAGTGGGTACTAGCATTCAGAATTTTACTGCCACTTAGTCTTGATCTTGATCAATTAATACATCATGTGTTTGTTCTTGACTTTTATGTTTCAACTGTCAGAGATTTGTACATTCTCTTTATTGGTCTAAGTAGTTGCAAGTGAGATTTCATGCTTCTCATGGATTGACTTTTCCTTTTATGTTTTTTTTGTTTGGAATATTAGCTTACTGAGGAGCTTGCTAAGTTGGACGAGAAGCTCAAGTTGACCGAATCCATTCTCGAAAGCAAAGTATTGCTCTATAATCCTTCCTTAGCTCGATTATGTTCACCTTTCATTTTTTTTTTTTTAATATTAATAGACATATGATATCAACCGTGTTGCAGAATCTAGAAATTAAGAAAATCAATGAGGAGAAGAAAGCTTCAATGGCTGCTCAGTTTGCTGCTGAAGCCACCTTAAGAAGGGTCCATGCTGCCCAAAAGGATGATGACATGCCTCCAATTGAAGCCATCCTTGCTCCGTTAGAAGCTGAACTTAAGCTTGCTCGATCAGAGGTTGCCCTTTTAAGTCTAATTGCTTGATCTCTACCTCCATATGCGGATATTGAAAATTAATGAAGTCACTGATCAACTGCCTTGTTTCTGCATAGATTGGGAAGCTTCAAGAAGATAACAGGGCTTTGGATCGTTTGACTAAATCAAAGGAAGCTGCCTTACTTGATGCTGAGAAGACCATTGAAGGTGCCCTGGCAAAAGCAGCCATGGTTGATGATCTTCAAAATAAGAACCAGGAGTTAATGAAACAAATTGAAATCTGTCAGGTTCTGTAGTTATCATCTTATTCTTTGTATTTACTTAAACACGCTAGAGATGGGATCTACACGTCACACTTCGTTTGCCAAAAATCTGATTAATTTTATTTTATGTTACTAGGAAGAAAACAAAATTCTAGACAAAATGCATAGGCAGAAGGTAGCTGAAGTGGAAAAACTCACTCAGACAGTACGGGAGCTGGAAGAGGCTGTTCTTGCAGGTGGTGCTGCTGCAAATGCCGTGAGGGATTACCAAAGGAAATTTCAAGAGATGAATGTAACTAAACAAACTTCACAGGACTGCCAAAAAAGAGCCATAAGTCTCTAGTTTCTTGCCACAAGAATTGCCTACTGATGAAGGAATTCTATTCTTGCTGTGTCTTTCAGGAAGAACGGAAAACTCTTGACCGGGAGCTTGCACGTGCAAAGGTTACAGCAAACAGAGTTGCCACGGTGGTAGCAAATGAGTGGAAAGATGGTAATGATAAAGTGATGCCTGTGAAGCAATGGCTTGAAGAAAGAAGGTTTATACAGGTTTAATTAGATATGATGGCCCCCTCTCCTAGATTCTTAGGATGCAAATTCTATGCAGTGAGCAAGGCACAGCCATATCGACATTCTCAGCTCTTGATTCTCTACTCTTTGCAGGGAGAAATGCAGCAACTTCGCGATAAGCTTGCCATAACAGATCGAGCTGCTAAATCCGAAGCACAGTTAAAAGTAATGAATCTTATGCATTAGTCAGCTTCTCTCAGTTGATCTTGTCTCACACAACAACAAGTAAGATATTTGTTTGTGCAATTACCAGGAAAAGTTTCAACTGCGGCTTAAAGTGCTTGAGGAGACACTTAGAGGAACTTCAAGCAGCAGCACCAGGAACACATCCGAGGCAAGAAACATGAGTAACGGACCCTCTCGCAGGCAGTCGCTTGGTGGAGCTGAGAACTTACAAAGATTTCCATCAAACGGTTCTTTATCAAAGAAAGCTCCAGCTTCCCAGATGAGACATTCCTTGTCTATTAATTCAACTTCTGTGTTGAAGAATGCTAAAGGAACATCTAAGTCATTTGATGGAGGCACAAGATCCTTGGACAGGGGCAAAGCACTCTTAAACGGACCTGGGAATTATTCTTTCGGCAAGGCTTCTGATGACTCTAAGGAAGCTGAGACAGCTAATGGGTGGAAAGAAAATTCGGAGGAGAAGCTAGAAAGTGAAAACCCTGCAGCCGCAACTGAGGACAGTGTCCCAGGTGTTTTGTATGATTTATTACAGAAAGAAGTAGTTTCTTTGAGGAAAGCCTCTCATGAAAAAGACCAAAGCCTCAAAGACAAGGATGATGCCATCGAGGTAGAATTTCTGCATATGTTTCTGTATGCGCATATGAATCCGTTCTTGTTGTAAACGGAGGCAGTTTGATAATTTGAGGTTTGCAGATGCTAGCGAAGAAGGTGGAAACATTAACAAAGGCAATGGAGGTTGAAGCAAAGAAGATGAGAAGGGAAGTAGCTGCCATGGAGAAAGAAGTGGCTGCAATGCGTGTGGAGAAAGATCAGGACAACAGAGCCAAAAGGTTTTCAAATAGCAAGAGCTCATCCAACACTGCCCAGATTCTTGCGGGAAGGTATATCTATCTAGTTTTCACTTTGTATAGCGCATTTCCATGGTGAATCATGATCCGTTTACAGCTTGCTATGCAGTTTTCAGAGTTTCCTTTCATAAATCTACATAGTTAGATTGTTTGATAGACAGTTTAGTATCCAAACTGACTTTGGTGTTTGGATTTGCGCAGAGCTGCTGGACGAAGTGGGTTAACGAAGAGTACCCAGTGAGGGGAGCTTCCATAATGTTATAGGCTCTTGTTATTAAGCGGTTTAACCTTATATCATGCTTTTACTTTGTGTTTTTTTACCTCATGTGATTGATTGTATCACCATATAACTTAGCATGCTGATAATCCCATCCTCACCTATAACCCAGTAAAAAGAGAGAGTTTGTGACGTAGTTCGGGTTTAAACTGGTTAGAGGGAGGAGAGAAGAAGAGCCGAGGAGGAGAGAAATGTTGACATTTTGGCTAACATTTTCGTCTCTTTTTCGGAAGTTAGTTTGTTTGGGTGTATAGGTTAGAGAGCTTTGTATTGGCTTCTCTGGAGAGAGAGAGAGAGTTTGTGTACCTCTGATTCCTTATTTGTTTGTACTCTACTTCAGTCTTTGTGTGATTATTCGTTTGTATGTTGTGTTTGCTGATATATGAGATATGATTTAATATAAATGCTTTTTATTGATATCTTGAAGCTCAGTATCACTTTCCTTCCTCTGTCTCACGCTTGTTAATTTCTTCGCTTATAGATTCTTGTGTTCGACTTGCAATTCATGATAACTGACAATAACTCGGATCTAAGTTTCGCCTTCTTCGCAATTAGGGCCTTGCCTTGCAAATCAAATTCCCAAAGTATCTATTTAAAAAGATAAAGAAGAAGAAGAAGAAGAAAAATCTTTAGCATAATCCACACACATACAAACGCGAACCAATCTCGCACACACGCAATGAGCAAGAAGAGAGGAAGAGAGAGCATTAAAGATTCTAACAACTTGATGAAATAAAAAAACAAGAACATTTGGTATTTTGATGAGTCTCTTAATCACACAAGGCGTCTGCAGAGAGTGACACCATCACCGATGGAGACTTGAGATATCTCTATTTGAGAATCAGAAGCGAGCCGCTTGTTCAAGTCCATGAGGGCTTTTCTGTTCCCCCTCATGTGTTCTGGCACGCTTTCCTCTTCCTCCTCCGCCACAAACCCAAACCACAATGTGTTATCAAACGCTATTATTCCACCAACCTTTACCAGCTTCAGTAGCCTCTCGTGTACATTGGCATAGTTTGGTTTATCAGCATCAACAAATGCGAAATCAAACTCCGGTTTTGGATTCTCCTGTGCTCCACCATCATGCATATACCAATGTCATCATGAAACCAGGGCCTCAGGGGAGTGCTTAAGATTTTTATAAAAAGCCGCAAACTAAACTAAACATATTTAGATTTTATCTAAGAAAATATAACAAAAGGACCAAATTTAATTGCTAATAGTATAATATAACAAAACAAAAACATGACTGATATTTATAAAGGATTACGTACGCTCAACATCTTGTCTAAGGCCTGGAGACCATCAGATTGGATGAAATTGATTTTGTGATCAACACCTGCATTCTTGATGAACTCTAGACCCACCTCGTAAGCTTCTTTATCAATGTCTATTGCAGTAATCTATATATATCCAAAGAGTTCGTATATGTTAGCTCTTATTCGTTTTTGCTTATTTAATTTTGAGGCAAGTAATTAAGGAATGTTGTTGTATACATACATGGCCATCCTCAGGCAATGCGAGGGCCGTAGTGAGCAGCGAATAACCCGTGAAAACACCGAGCTCTAGCGTATTTTTGGCATTCATCATCTTTATAAGCATCGATAGGAAAAGCCCCTCATCAACCGGTATCTCCATCTCGCTTCTACGCATATAAACACAAAAGATTAGTTATTGTTAGTATAATCCTTGAGTTGATTCGACTAACGTATTTACGTCTCAACAATGTAGCCAATTTAGGTCTTGATTGTTTGTTTGCCTTTGTTTTTGTATTCACACTTCACATGTTATTAGTATGGTTTTTTTCTTTTTCAAGTGAAACTACAACCTTTTTTCTTTTATGTTTTAAAAGTAAAAAAACAAAAAACATCACATATAGTATCAGTTTACTTATGCGAGTGGAAGTACAAGCTATAAACATATCTAGGATCTAACGTTATAAAACTTGCAACTGTTAAAAAGAATAAGATCATATAAACTCTTAAAAAATATTAGCTCAAGTTAACTAATGGTTATAGAAACATGGACAAGGGAGGTTGTAGCCAGACTTACAAATTGCCATACTTGTGGACCGTAGCTTCTCGTAATTTCTTGAGCTGATCATGCTCTCTTGGATACGCCGTCGTTTCGAAGATGTACTGTTTCACATATAACAAGGTTTGATTCATAACCACAACTGTATACTATATGTGTTGGTAGCATTCATATTCACGGAAAATCTTAAATCATTAATGATAAAGCATCTTCGATCATCAGACAATAGTAAGTTTTATTTTGCAGATAAAGGGATCTAAGCAAAAAATTTAGGGAGAAATTAGAGTAATTAAAACTTAACAAAACCTTTTTAAGAGCCTCGCTCTTAAGAATCCCTTTGGACGGAATCAGTTTCTCCATAGCTCGCTCTCTCTCTCTCTCTCCCGTGATGCCTTCAACTTCAGAAGCTTTGCAATGCCAATTAACATATAACTTTCCCTTTTTTTTAGTATATCTTTATGACTTTATTTAAAGAGAATCTCAAAAGTTGATAGTGTTAGTGGCCTACTAATGATATCAATAGCTTGGCACCACGTTCACCCCGTGATAGGATATGGCAGTCTAAGTGGTAGCTTTTTACCGTTGCGGTAATAAGCTAACCGTCCATGTAACGCCTTTAATGCAGCTAATCGGCAAGAAAAAGCGGTACATGGTGGCGCTTTAGAAAGAAAACGGTAAAGCGAGGCCAAATTAGGTTTTATTTATTTATTTTTTTTCGTTGAAATGTTATATTATTGATTAACAAAAAAAAAAAATATTTACATAGGAAACATAAAAAGCTGGAAAACGTATTGTTTGCAAGATAAAAACAGAACTAATGAAAAAAGAAATAAAAACAGAGCATGATAACGTGAAAAGTTTGTCTTTGCTGCAGGGCCGTAAGACTCAGACTCTATTCAGGTGGGTAAAAGAGCTATTTCATCTTGCTATAAGTGCTTCCTTTATTTCATTTGCAGCCACTCCTAAGGATAAGATACGATTTATTACCCTCTTATGGATGTTATTTGCCAATTGCACCGGTGAATGAGGCTGTTTTTGATGTCGTTTTCCGTTCCTCTCTTTCCAAAGTTCATAGATTGTTGCTTGGAAGGCTAGTCGTACGAGCAAGTAGTCATTTTTGTTGAGTCTGTTTCGGAGGAGAGACTGCACCGTGATGGTCCAACCTGGATTTATTCGAGCTTGAAGCAGGCCGCTACAGAGAGTTGTCCAGACCGTGAAAGAGTAAGGACATGCGAAGAACAAATGATCTCTTGTTTCGTTAGGCTCTCCACATAGTAGACATGGTTGGAATTGTCCCCATTGTCGACATCGATCACCCGTTGCGAGCTTGTTTCTCATTGCTAGCCAAGTAATAAGAGCTTGTCTTGGAATAGCTTGCCCAAACCAAACTATCTTGTGCCAGTTGACCTCGTTGCGGTTGTTGCGTATATGATTCCATGTTTTTGTGGAGGAGAAAAACACTTCATACTTGTCTTGGCCTGTCTTCCAAAGGTAAGAATCCTCACCAGATTCTGGGTTTGGAGGGGTTGTGTCTCTGATTTTCTGTATGATTTCTTGAATCACCGGGTTTCTACTGCCACGGATATGCCAACTTCCTGCGCTACTTGCATTTGAAACTTTAGAGTGACGATGTAAACCAAGCAGCCTTGTTCCAACCTCACCTACAATCTCCATAAGCGGACCTATCTTTAACCAATTGTCAAACCAAAAAGATATAGATTTCCCATCACGAATTTCAGGCAAAATGAAACTCGCTGCCATAGGCCTCATCTTTAGGATTTTCTTCCATAGCCATGAACCCTTAGTAGTCTTCTTTGATATGTCCCAGAAAGTAGAGTTTATGAGCAAGTATTTTCGGGTCAATGCTACCCATAAGGAGCCTAATTTTTCAAACAATCTCCATATGAGTTTAAGAGTAAATACCCTAGATGTAGTTTTCTGATTCCAAGACCACCTTCGCTCTTTGGGCTGCAAACATCCTCCCATGCAACCTTTGCTTTTGTTGTTACATTTGGTGACCCCGACCAAAAGAAAGCTGCACACATACTTTCCATTTTTTCCATACATCTTTTGGGGAGTTTGAATGCCGAACACCAAAAATTTGTAATACTTTTGATCACCGATTGAATGAGCTGAAGGCGTCCTGCAAAAGAAAGCATCTTAATAGACCAAGATAGCAGGCGCGTCCTGATCTTGTCTATTAACGGCTCGTATTCAATGCGAGTCATAGATTTTGTAGTGAGCGGTAGACCCAAGTATCTGATAGGTAGATTTTCTATTGGTATACCAAGAGTATGTGCCGCATCTTTGAGTTCTGTTGGTGTCCTGCCCGCCATGAAAATAAATGATTTTGTTGCATTAATGGCCAGACCAGAATCTGCTTCAAAATCGTTGAGAACTCTGATTGTATTGTTAAGTGATGAAGCACTTCCTTCCATGAATACTAACATATCATCTGCAAAGCTTAGGTGCGTTAAGCATAGCTCGCAGCACAAGGGATGGTAGCCGATCTTACCCTCAATAGCTGCCTTGTTTAATCGGTGGGAGAGGACATTGATGGCGATGACAAAGAGATATGGTGAGAGAGAGCACCCTTGGCGTATGCCTCGTGAGCTCGTGAAAAAACCCCTCGAGTTCCCCGTTCACACAGATGGAGAATGAGGCTGTGGAGATACAGCTGTGAATCCATGTAATAAATATTTCCGGTAACCTCATTTCTCGAAGAGTAGAGATTAAAAAATCCCAACGTAAAGTATCAAAAGCTTTTGTGATATCCAACTTGAATGCGCACCTTGACGAGATTGAATCTTTGTGGTAATTTTTTACCAGCTCGGACGCAAGGAGGATGTTTTCTAGTAGAAGCCGCCCCTTAATAAAAGCACTCTGATTTTGCAGCATAGATTCAGGTAGTAGAACTTTTAGGCGATTGGCAAGAAGTTTGGATATTACTTTGTAGAGAAAATTACAGCAAGCAATCAGACGATAGTCTTTCATTGTAAGAGCATCCTGTTTTTTAGGGATCAGAGACAGAATCGTTGCGTTGACCTCCCTTGGCATGTGACCATTCCAGAAAAAGACTGTATAACGATAATGAAGTCAGGCCCGAGGACGTGCCAAGCTGCGAAGAAAAATTCCTTTGTGTAGCCGTCTGGTCCCGGGGCTTTATTCGAAGGTAGAGAGAGCAATGTTGCCTTTATTTCATCACCAGTAACCTCTCGAATAAGATTTTCTGCCATGTTCTCATCGCAACTGTAAGCAGCATTCGTTGACCTTTCCTCTAGCGGATTGGAGTTGATCTGATTCGAATCGGATTGGAGTAAGTTTCGGAAATACCTCACTGCCTCCGTTTTGATCTCCTGAAGATCTGTTAGCATGAGTCCATCAATGTTGGCCAACCTCTTAATAGAATTCCTTGCTATTCTGGCTTGAACACTCCTATGGAAAACGACGGTGTTTTGGTCCCCATGACTGAGCCAAGAGATGTGCGATTTTTGTCTGTAGAATTTCTCCTCTATAGCCGCGTAGTGTTGCCATTCATTCATTGCCTGAGATTCGGTTTCACAATTTTCTGGTGATGGGTCAAGGAGCACTCTGTTCTGCCTGCCACAGAGGACCTCGAAAGCTACTCTCGTTCTTCTCGTAATATCGCCGTATCTGTCTCGGTTTAGCGCACGCATAATTGGCTTAAGGAGTTTTAGTTTCTTGTGGAGTCTATAGAGAGCTGTACGAGAATGGAAGAGTGGTTATGTTTCCCCCCCCACCAAAAAAAAGCTGACACGGCCTCTATAAATTTCGGATGCTCAGTAATGAAGTTGAAAAACTGAAAGCGGTGCCTCTTTTCGACAATATTGTTGTCTAGTTTAACCAAGCAACGAGCGTGATCCGAGATGTCGTTTACTTCAAAACTTGCGAATGAGCTTGGGAATCTGTTTCTCCAATCAGTGTTTACCAGCACCCTATCAAGTTTTTCCCAATCGGATCTTCATCTATGTTGTTCCACCACGTGTATTTTGGTCCTATGTAACCAAGATCCGACAGGTCACAATCAGCAACCAGATTTTGAAAATCGAACATCCCCGCCTGATCTCCTAGGAAGTTTTGCGCGTTTGAATGTTCATCTGAAGCCAAGATCACATTGAAATCTCCCAAGATAACCCAAGGAACATTTGTTGACGCAAAGAGATCTCTGTTTTATCTAATCTCGTCCCAAAGTATTTGGCGGTCATTACGAAAGTTTGACGCGTATATGCATGAGCAGAGAAAATCCACTCCACATGCGGATTGTATCCATAGCGTAATTATCTGGAGGCTTTTGTAGAGAGTTGTGAAGTTGACTCTATCTGAGCAGAGAACCCATATTCATCCTAGACGATGGTAATCGTAATTGGTAACATATTTCCATCCCAAAAAAACTGAATCGATGATTCATGAACTGTTTTGGTCTTGAACTTTAGTTTCCAAGAGACAGCCAAATGAAGGTTTTGTAGATTGTAACCAGCTTTTAACACAGGTTTGTTTGCGCGTTTTGTTGAAGCCCCATGTGTTCCACGCAAAGAAAGACGTCATGATCATTTGTTCATCCGCGAGGAGGATCTTCTTGGATTGTTTTGTTGTGAAATTTGCTATTTCTGTTTAGTTGAAGTTTATGGCTTTGATTCCTTTAGTTTGCCTTGTTAAGTTGGTCTATTTTTTGATTTCGTTTGGATTTGAGGGAGATCATCTTTTGATGCAGAAAAAGAAGCGATGTCCTCTTTGTCTTGTTCAGACGGTATTTCCCCTTCCTCCTGTACTTCTTCATCTTCGGAAATATTAGAGAGGACATTGAAACGTGTTGGTGATAATGTTTCTGGATTAATTCTAGAGTAGGATGTTTCTGAGTTGGATGCGGTTATAATCTTTGTTGGAGATGATTTACCTTCCTTCGAGATAATGGTCCAAGGACGTTCTTCCTCACCATCATGTTTCTCTGTTTTTTCACCATCATGTTTCTCTGTTATTTCACCATCCTGTTTCTCTGAATCAGTACTATCCTTCTTGTCACGACAAAACCTTTGCGCATCTGGTCACCTTCATATACCAAGTGTCCCTAAGTCTTGCAGTTAGTACATCGGGACGGTAACCATGGGTAGCTAACCGGGATTCAGATCTCCTTCTCTGATTGCAGAGCTATCATCTGTGGAAGCGGCTTTTTAAGGCTGACGACCACCAAGACTATGGCCATATCCAAGCGGATACATCGTTCTGTGTTTGGGTGAAGTTTTTGGAAAGCTCTGATGATGTTGCCGAGATACTTCAGACCTTTCTCAGAATACAGATGGTCTGGCACGTCTTTGAAATCCACCCATATCGGGATAGACGTCAAGTCTAGTTTTAGGTGTGAAGTGCGAGGATTCCATTCTTGGACCACCAGAGGGATATCTCCAATATGACAGAAGTGGCGGCGGAGGACTCGAGATCTGGTATGGGCGTTTTCAATCCGGAAAAGGATGGTCTTGGAATTGATAAATTGAGCGTCAATCTTCGATGATTTATCCACCGGGCTCCAAAGTCGATTGGCTGTAGCATGGACTTTACCTATGTGTGGAGCTTCACCTATGAAGTAACCAACAACATAGTTTGTCCAGAGAGGCTGAGCATCAATCAGGACTTCGTCGGGAATGGAGGCTATGGCGACTCCGTCTTTCAATTCAACGTTTGTTGGGAAACTAGGATATGTGGGCGAATTATTTGCAGGAAGAGATTTCCATGTTGGTTTTTGGATTGGTGAAGAAGCCGAGGGGCTTTCTGGGCGGGTGAACATCGGATCCGAGGGCTCCATGGCTGGAGATGGCTCGGAGATGCTGCTTTCTTCCGTGATTGAAGGTACGCACTTTTTCACTTTTTCTCTCGTTTTTTTTTCTTTGTTCTTTAAGTTTTGGGTTGGGTTTAGGTTATTTAAGTGAAGATATATTAGACCAAATTCAATATATATAAACTTTGGTTTAGTTTTTTTAGATTTTAGGTTCGGGTTTAAGTCGTTTGGATTGTAAATCATTTGACTAAAACAATCTTAAATCTAGTTTTATTTGGATTCAGTCATTGTATTTTTTTTTTTTAATGAAAATAACATTTAAAATGAAAATTTAAAGTCAATTTTAGTAAAGAAAATAACTAACTATTACTCCCTATGTTTCACAAAGAGTGTCATTTTGACACATATTAAAAAAACTATTAAAATTTCTAAATTACCATTTATTAATACACTAACTAATTTTTCTCTCTCTAATTAATACACTAAAACAATAAGATTAAAATTAGATTTTTATTCAAAATTATGCATTGAAAACATAAAACGATATTCTTTGTGAAATAAACGACACTCTTTATGAAACTTTTAAACGACACTCTTTATGAAACTGAGGGAGTAAAATCTTATTATATAAAGCTGAGTGTGCTCAACGTGAGCATGACACATATGATAATTATAACTCACCAGATCGTGACAAGTGTCATTGTTAATTTAAATTGTGACATGTGTCAATGTAATAATATAAACTTACCAATTTTTAGTTTTTTATTTTATTTTTAAAGAGACAAAATAACAAAAAGGGAAAAAAGAAATTCTGTTTACAAAAATATAAAATAATAAAATTGTAAACTATTATATCTATATAAAATTCATAATATATAAAATTAGAAGAATAACAATTTATTATCGTATGTTTGATAATTATTTTATGAAAAAAATTCAGAGGTATAAACTTTAAACATGAATTATTACATTAAAACATCAATTTCCTAACATGTTAGAACAATTAAATTTCAGAAGATAATACATTTTTTTTAAAACATTGATTTTAACAGTAAGATTCATTTTAAGTTATATAAAATTTTGAATTTTTTTAATTGCGAATTACAAAACGTAATTTCTGGATAATTAAACGAACGTTTTAATTTAAAATATAATTATACAGATTATCAATTTTAGAGTCTAAATAATTTATATTTAATTCGTGTATGACGCGATACCTAATCCAGTGATGTCAAATAATTATGGAGAGCGTAATATTCGAGAAGATTCTAGCATCATGCTTTATATTGCGAACCCATTGCGCCAAGTACATACATCATGAAAGCGTTAGATAATGTTTGTTTTAGACTCAGATTTTGGTGGTGGTGCTCCTCGAACACAAGATTTACTAATCTCCGAATCAGGTTTTCCATCTTAAAATTTCAAATTAGACTACAAGAAATGCATTATGACCAAATCAAACCGTAAGAAAACGAAAACAATGTCCTTGATGGTTTGTTTCGAATATGGTTTATTTCACTTTTATTTATTTTCTTTGTAGGGTGAATCCCACGTCAGATTCCTAGAATCTCTCGGGATAGTAGGAGTCAACCATCATAGTTTGCTTTTAAACGAAGTTGCTCCTGTCCAAGACAAAGTTGAAGAAACTAGGTGAATTTCTTGCACTTCAAAGTATACTGGACATCTTTTATTCAAAATCTTGATCTAACTTTCTCGATCGACTCTTTGTATGCCTCCTCCTGAGCGCAAATCGCCCACTTTCTCATCATGACTCTTCCGTATCAAGATATATAATAGTAAATTATTAGTTTTACTAATATAATTTATGTATGATTTTTTGGGTTTTATTTGGATCTTTTAGTTTTTTTTTTTTTTTCGATAGATCTTTTAGTTATCTAAAGACCAATCAAAATAATGTAAAATGAATCGATAAGTTGTAAAATGTAAAATGATGAAAATGATAAGATACTAGGAAGAAAATGTTGGGCTGGTCTGCACATTAACAATAGCCCATTCTAAGCCCATATGACCCAAAGACAGAGCTAGGGTTTACTCGCATAAACTCTGCCTCCCTCTTCCAATGGCATATATATAAATTGTGTGGTGATAAGATCGTAACCTAAACAAATCACCTTCATCGCTTTTTTCAACTTCATCTTCGAATTCTTTTATTGAATTTTCAAACATAGTGATTCCGTTGCTTCGTTTTGATTAGGCTATTGTTCTTATTTATGTAGTAATTGCTTCACGATGATGATCAAAACATAACTTTCGTTCTTCCGAGATTCATCATGCGGAAAATTTATGGAGACCTGAACTGAGTGAAGGCATCTATATTTACTTTTATTTATTTATAATTTACTCGGTAGTTTTATGAAAATCAAGTTTTTGTTTTTTGGTTTCAATTGAAAGGTGTTTTCTGGGTTTGCTCTGATGATGTTAAAACTTATAACTTTCGTTCTCCTGAGATTTCAATGTGCTGAAAAAATATGGAGACCTGAACTGAAGAGTTATTTCTAAAATCCATTCATTTATTTTCGTGATTATTTTATTCTCGTTTATAAAATAATTTCTGCAACGCCAGTCGAATTTGTTACCTTGTTTTAGATTGATCTTAGATTTTTGTATCTGGTTTTCTATTGGTATACAATTTTCAAGACAACGAAACTGCTGGTTGGTGAGACTCGTGTTAAGAAGTTAGGAAAATCTGCTAATTTTTAAACTGTTAAAGCTAATTTATTTACGGCTTAATTGATAGATATAACAATTTGGAAGAATGAAAGAACGTTTTGACACATTAATCAACAAAAGAAGCAATAATTCATGAATCTTGCAATCTCATTATCAAATTATACGTTCCAAAACAGAAATTATCGATAAAATATCTTCATTTTTTTTATTGTACATATCCCCTTTACCATGTTGGACTGAAATGATAGTCGTCGGCCTAAGGGGTTTGATGTCATTAAAATGAAAGCCCGACAAGAAGACCATTGTGACATCCTGTCGAGTTTCTAATTAATAATAGAGCGATGGATACTTCTACTGAATCTGGTTTTGAAATATCAAGGCAAAAGGTATTTCAATCTTTATAACCAACTAACACAAACCCAAAAGAGCATTTCAGCGTTAAGTCCCATAATAATAATGAAGGAATTTCCAAATTTACCAACCATCCAGCATATTCCTAAACTGTGATTTTTTACTTTAATTCGGCCAAAGTTATTGTACACCATACCAATCATGGAGTTGGGATATTTGAGGCATGCTTGGTTCGATATTTACATCCCATGAAGAATGACATTCACACCAGAAGCCAGAAAACTAGTAAACACCCAAGATTAATAGATGATTTTTAAAGATTCTACACCCAAATTAAAAAATCATACAAAATTATAATTTTTTTTATTTTTTTAAATTATAATATCGTTTATTGTATAATTAAACACAATTCAACCAATGATAAAAAAGACTGCTGAATATAAATAGTCAAAAATAAATATAAAAATTTTAATTTTGCATTGAAAATGTAAAACATCAATTGTTTAAACATCAACTATTATGGATAAGAAAGAGTACCAGATATATGGATAAGAAAGAGTACCAGATATAAGGTGAGGAGTGTTAATAGAAACATGTTTACACAAGTAATTATAAGATCAAGACATGGTACACTTGCTCAACGATTGCACAGCAATACGATCTAGCTCTGACTGATATTTTAGCTTCGTCAACAAATGACAGAAATGAGTCGAAGCAGACAATAATTTTAATAAAAAAAAAATGTATATATACAGGTCTTTTAGTTTTACATATACAGATGTTTAAAACTCTTTTTAAAACAAATTAGGTTTTCCAAGGCCGTTCTAAGCCAAGAGTAAAAAAAGAAGTAAAAACCCAAAAACAAAAATCGATATTTGTTTCACTATTAATTTGATTGGCTGGCTGTAGTTTACAAGCTCCATAAGCAATTTGAAAAGAAAAAAAATTTGCGGCGTATTGGTCAAATGGTACGTGTATCTCAAATTTTTACAAGTCATTATCAAACTCGGAGGAGCCAAATGACACAATGTAGACCGCATGGTCATGGAATGGTTTCAGTATGTATACAACAAAAGCAGTGTGCAATACCAGCATTTTGTGTCTCTCTCTCTCTCTTCATAGAACAACCCGAAGGATCTGCGAATTATCACAGTCTACTTCCGATCTCTTCGCTTCCGTTCTGCTCTCTGCCTCTTGTCGTCTTCCCACTCACGGTCATACATTCTATACCAAGGTCAAGGAAATTGCTATTCTTAGATTTGGATTTTGCAACTCTGAAGATACCATCAACGATGCATCATATAAGGGATTGTTTCAAGCAGAGAGATTATAAAAGTTGGTAACGAGGCTCTTTTTTTTAAGGATACGGGTCAGGATCACGACGAGCCATCTTGCTGGAAGCTTCTTTACCAAGAACTCTCATGCTTGGCTCTTCAAGATAACCTCCATGTTGAACCATGCTACTGCTCTTTCGCTCTCTGCCTTCGTACGATGATGGTCCCATACCGATTGATAAAGATGACTGATGTGGCATTGGAGAGTATTCCCCTGGCTCTGCAGATGTGACCTGTTGATCCCTCTTAACCTTCCTTCTCTTGGAGGCTTCAAAATCATCTTTCAACGGGATACTTTTTTCTCTTTCCCTTTCCCTTTCTCTTTCTTCTCCCTGCATAGTGTTGACATAAGATGTTTATTCCTATGCTTAAACAGCGAGACCATTGCGGAAAGACCATGGAGTTTCTTTTCTTCTTTTTTATAATAAAAACTGATAACATATGTATCCAACAATAATGCACTTCAGGAAATCATAATTGAGTTACCATAACACAAGAGTATATAAGAGAAAGCAACAGGGGTATTCTACAGTATTTAATACCAACAGGGGTAAAGAGGGAGCCATGTTACCTTCACAGTGATTGTTTCTCGGTCATCTCGCTTTCGGTCACGAAAATCGTCATCTCTTCTACGTTTTGCATCATCAACGGAAACTGATGAATTCTCTTCAGAGCGTCGTCTCTCTCTTTCTTCATGCCTTGGGGAAAGCCTCTGAGAATGCCTTGTACTTCCAGCCCTTCTTTCGGGTTCTTCTTTCGAGGCCATAGATTGTGGAACGATGTTAGGAGGTAAAGGTGGAGGTGGGGGTAAACCTTGAGAATGAAAATGATCATCAGAATGAGATTTCTCAAGTGATGCCTCACTATGACGCGGTTTGTTTCTATCATCTTTGTTTCTTTCATCCTTGTTTCTATCATAACTCCTAGTTGTTCCTTTATCTAGACTCTTCTCAACTGAACGCTCTCTACCATGACGTTCCAAGGATTTATCTCGTACTTTCTCCACATCATCTCCGCGAGGTTTATCAGAACGCTCCACTCTATCTCTGTGGTCTCGGTCCGGTCTTTCATTACCCTTATCCTTTGACCTATCTTGATCCCTATGGGTGCTTTGGTCATCAGTGGATGTTTTGTTTAAATCAACCCGAGCCTCTGCTGATCTGTCTCGATCACTCGGTCGAGCCTCACTGTCATGCTCTTTGTGCTCAGCATCTCCTTTACGGCGTTTACTTATTCTGTCACTATCTTCAACAGCATTAGCTCGCTTTTGTAACCTATCACTCGATCTCAAAGAAGTGTTAATTTCATGCCTAGGGGAATGAACAGTCCGAGAAGATTGCTTTTGTGTATCTAAAGCTTCAGCACCATCATCTTTCACTGCATCAGAGATTAAAGTTAGAATACCTGACAAGTCCATCCAGCTTTCATTAGCTTTCATGAACATCTAATGATTTTGTGGGTGAGATCAAACCTTTGGACGAACCAGTAGCTAAGGTACCATTGGCTGCTGTGCTGGGAGAAGCTTTGGTCAAACCTGCTTGCCTGCTCTCCAGATAAATAAGATCTTTGTCAGCTGTGGATGTTCTTCCAACAGCTTTACCGGACTTTCCATCATCTTTTCCAAAATCTTGTTTTGTTGATTTGTTCATTGATGCAGCCGATGCACCCCGTTTAGAGGAAGGTTTTAACTGCCAACCAAAAATAATTATACATGATACAAAGTTGGAGCCCAAAATCTTCCTGAAATGTTAATTAGCTGAAATTTTTTAACGACCAAGTTCCAACATAAAAAGGGTGGGAATAGGTTGGGGTGAAGGCGGAGAGTGTAGATTGTAGCATATTGCATTATCTTGGGATCAAATCAATTGACCTTAGCGCTCTCACTCAAAACCCAGGGCCCACGTGAAGGGATAGGTTAAACACAGTTCATATGTCTCTACACGGTAACCCCAAATACAATATCTAATCATCACTTCCCCTATATCAGTCCTTTAGAAAAGGAGCTGTCAAGAAAGTAGAATGAGCTCTGGAAAACAAATAAGATAGAATGGGCAGGATAAATTTCCTATATATCTGTGGACTGCTAGTGACAAATTAGGGGTGCATAGGTAAAGCAGGGGTTGCTAACTTAACAAATAAAAGATCAAAGAACACGGTGATACCTCGGCTTCAGAATACTTTGAAGCAGCTTTGACAAGATTCTCATCAGATGTTCTGGATGATTCATCTGTTTCCTTTAGTTCCATTGGCTTCTTAGACATGGATGGTTGGGCATCCGATGGATTGCCTCCCTTTGATTTTGGATGTCCTTGATCAGATTTTGAAGGTATATTTTCTGTTCTTCCATCTGTTAGTTTAGTTTTTGACAACTGGTCCTTGCCGCCAGACTCAGGCTGCTGGTTAATAATAGATCTTCCCCCAGTTGATTCACCTTGGGAGACACCACCTACCAAGCCATTCTGGGAAGGAGCATGTTTTGGAGTATGTACTGGCGGAGCCTTTAGTTCAAGGAAGCCCATGCTAAATTCTTCGTCTGTAACCCATGATGGCTGCAAATAATCGACATTTAGTGAAAATTGCATAAAACACTGAACATGAAATTGCGATCGTTAGCACTCACTTTTCTTGCAGACAGAGCAGCGGCAACACCAGTTGCCAAGACCTTAAGGTCCTCTCGCTCATCGTTTTTAATCTTGGCTACCTGTGAGATCAGACCAACAAAGAAAGGAAAGATTAATCTTCTCACCAAGAAAAACACATGAAGAGATAGAAATCATACCAACTTAAAGCATATTCATAAGATTGGCTAGTAAGGAGGTACTTGCCCGTTTCTCGAGGTTATATCCAGTCTTCCGAGTAACTGGGAAAACACCAGATATTTTTGTTAACATAATTAGGGCATTACGAATCTCCATGTACTCATTTGACTCCAGACACTGGATCAAAAGCCGTGTGATTCTTCCACTCCATTTCCAATGTACCTATCAGGGAGATCAACAGATGATACAGATATGAAACACAGAAGTAACAAGACTTTGCTACCAGTAATTAAAGCAGAATACGTTACAGCTAAATAGTAGAAATACATAGGGAAAATACAACCAAAGATGAAATGGAATATATCAGATAGAATGGTATTTAATTACTTTTCTAGGCGTCATGCCATGAGTTCAATAAATCAATATATATATAAGGTAAGAACGTCCAGCTCACATTAAAAGCAACCGTTTAGTTCAAACAGTATGATTTACTCGAGCTTTACATGATAAGATTTATTCGAGTCTAAAAAATATACAAATAATAGTTATAATCCATAAACCATTTTGAACCCGACTCCAGAAAACACAAAGATATTAAAGAACTTGCAAGCCTTCAGTGTCGTGAGAATTCAAGAGAATTTATTCTAATCCCAATACAGAGAAAATGCACTTAGTAACTCGGAACTTGACTACAGAAGAGTGTGTAAACAAACTCTTGACAGATTTGGTTTCAGACACCCATCGTATAACATACAAATCATTTCTGATACGCAACCCCTTAGTTTCACCCCAACCTAAACTGCCATCAAAAACTGAAAATTTCCTTTTTTGTCCGTTTTATCTTGTCAGAGTTTCTATGCGATAGCCTCTCAGCTATTGAAAGTTCTTCACGTTAGCCCTTAATACTTCCAGAGTGTATTAAAATGCACTTCTACTCTAGGCTTATCATAATAAAGAACACTAAATAGTAGTAACGAACAAGAATACTTGAGACAGTTATAGAGTTTATACCACCTCAAACTTGAGACAGTTAGAGTTTACACCTTTAAAAGTAACATAATTATAGAAGTCAAGGATCAGAATTTCTAACCTTCACAAATTGTCCAAATGTGACACGCTGGCTGTTCGGGTATCTGTAATAAACAGCAAACCCTGGCATGTTTCCGCATTCATGTTCATAGACTGATTCTGCACTCTGAGAAAATATAAGAGACAACATCAGCATTAGAAACTAGGTTAGAAAGAAGAAAACCCAATTCTATACTTTCATCGTCAAAGTAAAATGAAATTTCAAGTATAACCTTCCAGTGGTATGCAATCTTTAAGGTCTCAAACAAAAACCTCCCAAGTCTTCCAACTTCGGATTCAGTGCAGCAGCATATCATTGGCTGTAGCGTTTTACATATCAGTACGTCAATGTGGTTGACTGTGTTAAAAAAGGGTGTTCCAAGAGAGTGGAGCATATGTACAAACATAGCACAGTACACAGAATCTGCCATGCTAAATGTGCAACGAGGGAAAATACAACGCTGCAGGAACTCCATATTGATCTTCAAAGTATCAGGACAGGAGCTCAACCATTTATCCTTTTCACGTGAAAGCCTTCTACGGACAGAAGAAACATGTTCTTCATGCTTTTTCAGTTCACTGGTAAGACGATCAAGAGATTCTTGAATCCTTTCCTTCTCTTTTTTTCTCTTCGTAATTGCTGAGCTAGAATTATCAGCAACCTCTTCAAGTGTCTTAAGGGCAGCATGCTGTTTAGATATCTCAGACTCATAACGATTTCTGGGAACATGGAGATCATACAGGGTAAGCCCCCAAAAAGTAGCGTAGAGGTCTGGCGACAGACTATTCCAAGCTTTCGAGGGCAGCATTGTTCTTACTGTATCAAGAACATCAGACCACCTGCAAACATATTAACAACGAGAGAAAGTCCAGTAAGTCAACATCTAGGTGTAATGCAATTAAATAACTAACTTATCACTTCAAATCTTCAGAAAGAAACTATTTGAAACTTCAACTAAACATCACGTCTATAGTGTTGCTGAAGCAGCCAAATATACTAAACAGATTGAGTTGAAATATTACGTTACAACTTTTTTAGATGCGTCGCGATCGAGAATCATGGAACTCTCAGATTCTGATATATCAGAATCTGCATCCATAGATTCCCCACTATCCAAAGGCCATGAAACATCACCATTCCGTCGACACTTGAAGAGCCTCATCACAGGGCGAAATACCAAAAAAGCGACCTGGCAGGGGATTCAGAACATAAGCCTGGGCTTCAAAATGCAGCGAAGTAATCACAGAAGAAGGCAATAATAGCTAACGATGTAGACCAGAAAGACATGTGAAAAGTGATGAAATCCATATCGTTGAAGAGTGCAGTAACACAAGGATAAAGAACAAGGAACAAAGGAAAGAAAGATCGAGAGACCTCGGGCTCAAGATGGTATGTGTGAACAAGCTCATCAAGCGAAGGTACCAGCTTAGCATAAGCAGCAGCAGGACTAACAGCACTAGAAAGGAAGTCCACGTATTGGAGGAGAATTCCATGACATCTGTCGAACTGTTCAGAGACCATCTTAATATATGGTGCATCCGCATTTACCACAACTCTGCATATCAGGTAGTTTACATTATAATAACATAAATCTAGACCAAATGAATTAAGTGTACATCACACATACTCAATTCAGAGATAGGAACATTGTCCGTGGTCACACCAAATATAAAATCTACAATGTAAATATGTAGTTTTAGACTTCGCTTTGATAGGCATTTTTCTCTCCGTGTCAATTTATGTTTCCAGGTATATGATGTAGAAACTATGCATCGTGCTCCAGTAAAGACTTTTATGCTCCATACAAACAAATATTGCACGCTTCCAAATGTCAAACAATTTCAAGCGATCAGATTTGTCAACTTACAGAGAACGGTGCTGGGCGATAAGTAACAAAAGAGGGAGAGCTATCTTTGGTTCATCATTTGGAAGTAACGAATCTCGTAGACGGTTGGATGATTTTATAAGTGCCTGCAAAAACCAGGAAGAGAAATCAGAATTGTTTAAAAACGAAGATACCTCAATGATCTCCGAGGTAAATAAATAAATAAAGCTTATTAATACTGACACCACTATCGCAAGCACATATGTTTTTATCTACAGAGCCTAGCATCTATAGAAGTACAGAACAGGAGGTTTTGAATGAAACACATTTCTTACAATACCAGACATTCTAAATGAATGACTACAGATAAATAATTTTGCCACAACCCATCACATGTTTGTAAAACATGTATGCATGCAAATGCATAAACGAAGCGCACACCAATGTCAGAATATATGCAGCTGCAAAAACGATGCGCTAAAACGGAGATGTAGGGGATCAAACTTAAATATAACCAAATCCATAATGTTTCATTCAGATTACTGGAAATTAAAAACCTGATTTTCAAGCAGGCAACATCATCGATTTTCTCTAACAACAGTAAGAAAATACAGGCACTTATGGTGCAGACCAAAGCTTGGCTCCTCTCAAGATTTAATAAGAAGTTATTTTAAATTCTGAGGATCTAAAAAGACAAACCTTGTTGTTTCGTGTCATGCCAAAGGATGTTGCGTGATAACGTAAAGTCTCACTTCCTGCCATGGCATCCAACTGATCTTCAGTAAGGTTCTCAGTGTATTGTACGTTTGCCATCTGTTGGATCAGTTCCTAAACATCATTGTAAATTACAGTCAGCCACCATTAGTCTGAATAAGTTGGATCATAAGAATTTGAGGAATACAAACCAACCTGGAGAAGAACAAGCTCAATCCCTTGGCCCCTCTTTAACTGGTTCACGAGATACTGGAAAAGACCCCTCAACTCCATTGATGGGTACTTCTTACACCTGGATAACATGATATTATTTATGAAAATACTCCAAAAAGGTGGCCTTTACAGCTTTTATTACTTCCTGAATAATGCTATATATGCATCATGCAGTTAAAAATTGATGGAATGGCAATATTCTAATGGCAGTCAGAAAAAAAAAAGATAAAGCCCTCACGAGAAGAGACATATAAAGCAAACTAACAGGAGGAACACATGAAAAAATTAACGGCTAAAGCAAAGCACTCTTCATCCTATCAGGCATACTAGCATAGATCATGTCAGAAAATAAGGTACTCCTCAACTTCTGCAGCAAGTAAATATCAAGCAAAATTCCAGTAACTTATATCACTAGCATATGCAACCAATAGTTACATTAAAATTCAACTGACTATCCAAAGAGTATAGAGAGAAAATAGAAAGGCAATCCAAAATGAACCAAACAAAATCTTACAACACACGTCTGTAAGCGAATGAACACTAAAAGTGAACATAAAAGATGGAAAAGGTACCACCAAATTCACCAAGTAACCAAAATGGTTTTAAACATCAAAATTGCAAGTTTACTCCTTAAACAGCTTTACACACTGTGCTTTTCTATCCTGGGCATAACTGAAAATATGCCTAGTATATGTAATCACAAAAAAATAAAACACTTATAGCAATCAATTATCTCTCCAAAATCGTAATGAAACTATTTCTAGCATGTATTAATGCTTCCAAAGAAGAACACATACAGGTGACCCCAAAATGAAGCCAAAGATTGAAGCCAGTCTGATAAATTAATCCCGTCGTCTTTGAGTTTATCTCGTCCGCTTTGAGCCAGTCTCTCAATCACGACATATTCCAGGATATCATACTCAAGCTGTGTATCAGGAATAATTTGGAAAGCATCAGATCATGCATCAGAAGTATCTCAATAACAACAATAACTTAGAAAGGAAAGCCGACTCCAGGTAACTTAGTAAACAAAAGATTTTTGCAAGAAACGAAGCCAGAAAAAAAGAAACACATGACAGACTGCCTCAATGTACTAGAACGCTCTATAGAAACAATCTTTGAAAAAAAAATTGTTAGAATATTAGGATCCATCTGACTGCATCCCAATTTACGATGACTATTTCACTTCAATATAGCCTTCTTCAGAAGCTCATGTTTGGCTATCAGCCAAACCAACATATCCCCATTTCCATTATTTTAAACCTAACCCAGAATGAATGCTAGAGTTAATGAGTAAAATGTATCAGTGGGAACCTACAAAGCCAAATCATTCTCACTCGAATGAAACTAGATTTACTTTGCACTCTGAAACAAGGCACTGGCAAAAAGACCATCCGTCTATCTCATCATGATTACTTTTTTCATAACAAATGAACAGAAAACCTGGATAAGGGGATAAGGTGAACAAGGGCATAGCATATAAACAAGACGCACAAGGCTTCACTAACCTGTGTCAAGTACTTGAAGGCATCTACAACAGGAGGAATCATATCTCTGTATGCTTCAATCTGTTGCAACAAGAACCTGACAGTTAGCCCTCTGAACAATCCTGACTACAAAAATAGAAGCAACACCACATTTTCAGTAGATTGACACCTGATTTACAATTGTCCGAAGCACCGTCATGGGATTGGCATGAGCTAGTTTTGCCACCATCCTTCCTAACGGCTTCAAATTTTCTTTTGCAAGCCGTTTCAGAATCCTTCTAGTGTCCAACTGACATACGAGAATAGGCTCCTGAGGGTCTGAAGGATGCATATTTCGATTTGTATCATATAAGAATAAGAGCTCAAAGAAGTCATACTGCTATACCTTTGCCACTTGCCTTGCTGCCAACAGCAAAGGATTCTGCTCATCGTCTTTTTCCCACTCACCATATAAGCGATAACGAGCCTAAAGACAAAATTAATCAGCAGGATTGACCATCACATTCAACACAAAAATATTTAGAACAAAAAAACAGAAGCAAGTTAACCTCATATGGAAGAAGACTCATCACTTCCCAAATCTCATGACCAACAGCTGGATTTGCAGGTACTAATTGTAACGATGGCAGAAGGCATGTTCCTAGAGCTTCTTCCACTCTCAACCTAACTTCCTTCAGGTGCACACGAGAAATTTCATATGCACTACCTTCTTGATTTGACGACCCATCGCTACTGCGAACAAGATCTAAGGCCGACAAGTAGTAAACCCTTAATACTCTACAAATCTGCCACAATGGTAAACATATATCAGCTTCAATCTTCAATCTTTTGTATCATTCAGTATTTTAAAAGTCAGTGCACCTTCTGCAACAGTTGTGTATTACGGTACAAGTAGGGTCCAACTGTAACAAGCATCTGAAACACTTCTTTCGGAAGATCTAGACAAGTCCTATTGGCTGTTGTATTAGCAGCGTGTGTAATCTTTTCAGTACCCGCAGGCGAAATTTTTTGAAAACGTGTCTGACAGGCAATGCGATAAGCATGAGTGATTGACTTCTCTATAAGCCTGAAACATAGAACAAAAAAAAAAATCTTTGTTGTCATCATAGATTAGTGGCCAGAGCTGCGGTATTCCTTAGGTGATACATAGAGCTGAAGATGCAAAGCAATGAAGTAGTTATTCATCTGAGGACAAAACAGTCTGAGTGAAAGGATCAGTCACTAACCTAAACAAGCCCCCACAAATTTGATTGTGAGCCACTGGATTAAGAGGCGCAAGACGCTCGAACAAGATATTGGCATGAAACCTGAGACAAGTAAAGAGTTAAAGCAAAAAGAAAACCAAGAGCTTTCACTTTAGTTGAGCAGAAAAGGGAAGAGTAAAGTACTATGGCTTTAGGATAAATTAAATATACAAAGTAGCCTTGTATATCATGAATTAAAATGTAAACAAAGTCTATATGATAGTATCAATCTGAGACGTGAATTCTGCAGAAGACAGCAGTAACAGTCATCCAACATGTCCTCCAAGTTCAATTTCAAGTAATAAACAAAAAGGTGATTCAATTATCACAAAAATAACTGTCATATACAAAGTAATCCTAAAAGAAATCTCACGCTCATGAAGAATATAACTTGAAATTCCACATGCAATGGTTCGAGAAACGTTTTACCAAACAGATTGTTTTGATGATAGTGGAGGATGGCAAATTAAGCTTTTAGAAGAGTTAAATATCCTTTTATAAATCAAGAGAAACTGGTATACATACCAGTCATCCACAGAGAGGAAACCATTAAGGAGGCCCAGGGTCTGATTATTTTCAAGCTCTGGTAATCGCTCAGTAACAGCTTCAGTTTCCATGTCTAAAGCAGCAAAGAGATCTACTGTGACATCTCCTTGCTTCTCATCTTCCATAAGATCCTTCCCCGTAGCAGCAAGATTTATCTTTCCAATTTTATTGGCCTGTAGAAAAGAAGGGATTTGTAAATATCATAACTCGTGAATAAACATGTGAAAGTAAGGCTTTAAAAACAACAAATAATTGGCTGGCTTCCAGGAAGATGGAGAAGTGCTTAGTATCTAAGTATTAGTTAAAATTTTAAAGGCAAGATGAGCAAATCATAGTAAGAGCAGAGGAAACAAGTTTGTTCATTTGTCTCGAGGGGGAAAAAAGGTTTTTACGCTAGGCCAGAACAAAACTATCTTGAAACATATATACACATGCATCTACAAACTTCTTAAGGAAGAGGTCATATTTTGAAGTGTACCTCTTCGAATCGCTTTGCAGAAGAAGCATTATAATCCTCAAAAACTTCTTCGTCCTTAGGTAGCAGATGTGCATATCTGTTCACAACAGTTGGGCAAAACAACATTAGAACATAAGGTTTATAGATTTAGTAGAGTTTCACTTGTCAGAGACACATCGAAATGTAGTAATCTAGTAATCACGAATCAGTGCACTGATAAAAGAAGTTAATGATTTGAGTGAGTTGATTGCAAGGTAATTAATTATCTTTACTAGGTAGTCCTCCCCAAGAGCAATCTCGAAGTAAGTAACTTAGAACAGCCAAAAGGCTTTTTGACAATCAAAACCCCATAAATTTCCTTTCAGATTACATTAAGAAACGAACTTAAGAGACATCGCTACCAAACAACTAAAAAAGGAGACAAAGTGCAGAAAAATCTTTCATTTAGATTCCAACTGATAACTGATATAGCCTTATGCTCACACAATGAAAAAGAAAAGTAGTCGTCATTAAGAAGACTATGTACAAGTATCCAATTAGAAAGGAAACTTCAAAGGCGCCGTCTGCGAAAAAGGATAAAATCACTGTACTACCTTAAAGCCACACATAATGCTCGATTTGAAGATCCACCAGTGGCTCCTAAGAACCTAGAAAGCACGAAAAGAAAGGGAAAAAATAGTTGAAGGAAAAAGTACTTACATGCTTTCAAGATTGATAAACTCCTCCTTCACTAGCAAGGCTGTAAGCTTATAGAGCCCAGATGGAACAGGGCTATTCACCTCCAATCTCTGATAGTATTGAAACTTAAATCCAAGAATTTGTGAAGCATGAGACTGCATATCAAAGATAAATTTTTAGGAAAAAATAGGCTCTCAAGCTAAGCGTTGTAGAATATGACAACACGAGGAAGACATTCCAAACCTTGGGAAAGATAGGAATTAGATTCAGAAATGTGTCGTAATCTTGTTCAAGTTCAAAGCAATCCAAAACCTATTCATCAGAAACAAAGGGATACATGAATAATAGGGAAGGACAGATCAATGCATTCTGCAATATCAAACAAAAAAAATGACAGAAGCGACAGTGAAAGCTTACAATGTCAAAAACACGGTTCGGATCCAGGTCAAAATGCCCAATTAATGACTGCGAGAAATATTTCAGTTCAGAAAATGTAAACAGAATACATCTGTGAAACATAATGTATGGCAGAATCAAAACCTTGATAATTCCCATGGTTGCTGCTGATGCATTATGCGAAGAACTTGCAGATCCTCGGCATAAAAGGGTGACCTGAACTCCACAAAAGGAACTACTGTAATAAGTTGGTGTATTGTACACTCTGACTCAACCAAACTCTACAAATCAATAGAAACTCTACTGAGAATCTGAGATATATGTTGGTTACTCTGCGAAGCTATACTATAATTAAACTAGCAGAAGATTTGCCTCCAACTGGAACCGTGTGAGAAGGAAAGACCAAATCAGCATTGTTGAACAGATCATCCCTTCCAAAAATTAAAGACGAGCATTCCCAAGGTGGATTTCGAGGAAAGAATTAAAGAGCGAATATGTATCTAACAATAGGGCATAGAAAAGAAGAGGACAGAAAGAATGACAACAGATAAAAGCTGGAGATATTCTATGACGTACCAATTTGGCATATCCCTCGCTTTCTTCACGGAGTAAGTTGAACTTTGTCTGCTGGTACAGAAGACGAGTGTTTAATCGCACCTGAGTGGCACCAACCAGAATTGTTAGTTCTAAACAATGATCAGCAGTTACACTGGTAGAGGAGAAACTCTTTTATACATAAATCTTCCGCAAGAGCACCTCACTCAAAGTAACATTACGTAAATCAGACTACAGTACACCTGAATTTATGACTAAACAAGATAATATCATCGTCGTATAAAATTACCGCTACCCCTATAGCAAACTTGTATGTCACAATAATACAGTGGTTACAGAAGTGTGAAGTCCTCACCTCTTTCCCCTTCAAATCTTGGGCTTTAATTTTAACCATTTCAGCTTCCCATAGAAACTCCTCCTAAGAGAAAATAATGAAATCAATCATCAGCTCCTTCAGAAAAGCTACTTTCTTACTAATCAATAAAATAGAGATATTAGCTGAGTAACAAACTACTAAGAATGGGAATTATGTGATACATTTTAGAACCTGGACCCTCCTCTCCTTTACACCTACAGGCAGAAGAAGAGGGCTATTTAGTGACACCAGCTGGTCCACTGGATTTGGGAGGACCTTTCTACATTCTAAGGGATTACTGTGGCTTCAGGATTAGGCTTCAGCCTTGAAGTCAACATCTAGAACTTAACTACCTTAACAGCTACAGTAACCACAATAGCAGTCTCTACCTATCATTCTAGACTTGTTCTTGTAACCGATTGTATGATGTGGAGTAGGATTGCATGATGCATATGCTATACCTATATATATGAAGGGTATCAGTGAGGGAATTATCAAGAACTGAGTGAAATTTGTAAGGGGGAATAGAGGGGACTCTGTTAAGAAACCTCTCAAAGCTGTATTTCTTTTCTAAGTACTATAAGTATAAAATTTCTCTTCGTGTTACTCTGTTTATTGGGAAATTTCCTGATTATTCATTGGCTGGACGTAACATAATGTTTACCTCGCAACGCTCTTGGAAAAGCCTTTGAGGGACTGTCTGTGATTCCACAAGCCATTTCGCCTACAAACGAAAAACAAGTGATTGGTAGCTGTGAGCATAGAAACTTTGAGGTGATGGTAAATGAGAACATAAAGTATATCTTAAAGAAGAGAAATAAGTTGGTAATCATCAAATTCAATAAAACAACACGTATGCTAATAACTCTAAGTAAGCAGCTCAGAGTATTTTGGATCAAGCATACAATGGAAAGTCAGGAAGAAACTGCACTAATAGAGAATTTAAGGCACTATGGTCATAGTTTCAGCTCAGGCTTCAGGAACCTTTTACAATAAGGAACAGGTACGCATCAGGTTCCTTCTTGCAACCCGCCCAAAATGAGCCAACGGTTATTTGAAACTTAGGACACTAGTGTTAGCAAACAACACATGCTCTAATTATTCAGCATAGAATGCCATTACATGATTGTTGTGGTCTCTAATCTCAAGACGCACTTTCAAAGAGCTAGAAATCTCGTTCATACTTCATAACGAAGACTAACAAGTCAAAACCACAATCAGTTTCTAGAAGGTAAAAGTACTGACCAGTTTTGTTAGGCGAGAACGGTGATCCCCCGACATGGTTAGCTGCAAAACGAAGCAAAGAGAATACGAAAGCAATCAATCCAACGCTCGGTATTAATACCCGTGTACAATTATTAGAAAGCTAAAAAATGTCAAAACTGTAAGGTCCTCGAAGAAAGTATTGGAAAGACCTACGTCTTGAGCTATCTGAGTCACGACATCCGCAAAACAGGAAGCTAATTCTTCTTTCGATGGATTACCCAAAAAGGTCACCCTCTCCAACACCGCCTTACAGCTCTGAATCGGCAATTCGCCACGAACCTGATAATCCATTACGATGCAGCTTCAGCAACTCGAACACATGTGCATAGAGCTATGCATAGATTGGAGAATAGGAAGAGAGGTTTGTGTGCGTATACCAAAATCCAACAGAGCTCGTAGAGGAAACGAAGCATCGGTACGGAGCTGGGCAGCTTGGAACCGTAGTTGCCATTCTTCCCTTCGCGAACAAACTCTTCCGTCACGTACTTACACTCCAGTAGCGGAAGGGACATCTTTAACCCACTCTTGTATATCTGCTACTCCCGTTTTCGAAACCCTAGAAGACGAGGAAAAATAGGGTTTAGACTGCTGGAGAATCCGATTGGCGACCAGAAATAAGCATTCCTGATATCGGAAGATCAGACGGAGGAGCGAGGAACGAACAATTGATCAAAGAAGACAAATATAAATTAGGGTTTTGGAGAGATCATTTGATTTGATGCAAAGTGAAATTGAAGACGATGACGGTGATGAATATGTTTTTGCAGGGGACTATTCTTTTCCTGTTATTTCTCCTTACCCAATTTTGTTTCATCAAAAAGAAAAATTTGATGAAATCATATAATATCGTACAATTTCCATAAGAACCGGGTCCGGTCTAGTCCTAGGATGTCGTTTGAGTGGCCGTGAAAACTGTGAACCGGCCCATGGGCTCATGGGTTACACTTTTGCTAGCGAGATGATTTTGAGTCCACAATATTTTGATGAATATTAAAATTTTAAAAGTAATGAATTATATACGTGATGATAAATACCAATAAAACACCTTATAATATACGAAAAGAACAAAAATAGATTATAAACGTCTTACATGTTTCGGTCCTCCGAAAGTATTTCGACGAAGTTAAATTTGAATGGACACCAAAAAACGGTAATCAAGTGGCAGACATATTATCCAAATATGTGATTTCTAAGAATTTTTCATATGCTTATTATCCATTAGTACCTTATGTAATAACAAATGTCTTACACTCGGATTATGTTTGTTCATCGTAATAATATCTAGAAGTAAAAAAAAAAAAAAAATTAAGCAAACGAATACAAACTCTGAATAAAAATAAAATAAAAAAAATTGTTCCAACAAATACCATTAGGGTTTTTTATGAAAATGAAAAATATGTAACTTTAATGTGCTGCTCCGCCTGTCTGAAAATGAAAAATATGTAACTTTTAGATATTCTTCACCTTAAAAAAGGGTACAAGGTATGGTATATGAAAAGAAATACCACATGATATTAAATTATCATGTATGAAATAAATGTGTAATTTTACTTGTAAGTTTAATTTTGCATATCATGTGTTCTTTGTTTGGAATATACTTCTGGAAGTTGCAGTAAAATCAATGTATGATGTCTTAAGAATCGTACAAGAAAATAGTTGTCGAATTCGATAAAATGATAATAAAATCAAAATAATAGTTGCTTCATTATTTGTCAAATATTACATCAATCAATAAAAGTGAATTTTGGAGTCAATGGCAATGCCCAGCCTAAATGGTCTATATATCTAGGACGTGCAAAATCTAGCTGGTCTGCTACAAGGGACCAATAACACCTTCATTTAAGCACTCGTGCGAAAAAGAAACCCTAACTTGATTATCAAGGTAACCAAAAAGAGATGTTCACAATTCATAACCCTAAAACAGGATCTCTTCGAACAAAACATAACATCTCTCCTTCCAGCTAATTCTCTAACACACTTACCTCCCTTGTCCTGATTTGAATGTGTTGTCAAGTTCCGGAGGTCGAGACGGTATACTCGTCAGAGTATTATCTCCACGGAAAGATGAAGCAAGGGAAACATTGCTAGATCTCTCTATTATCTCAATTCCATATATATCTTCAGAGTCCCGGCTTCGTTCGTCGGGTTTCCACTGGTCAAGGAGCGAGACCAACACGTTGACCACGTAACTCATGTCGGGTCTCTGTTGTGGTTCCCTGGCACTGCAATGACTGGCAAGCTCAGCTACTTTGGTAATGCTTCTGTGTGTCTCTTCGTTGATCTCAATTGTTTCGTCAATAGCCTTTGGCGGGAATGAGTCTTTGTTATTGTACATTCTCCTGAACCATGTGGCAAGGTGTACATCTTCCTCAGATCTCTTAGCGTCAAGAGCCTTTCGACCCGTTAAAAGCTCCATGAGAATGACTCCAAAGCTGTAAACATCAACCTTTGTTGTAACTCTTCCGGTCACTGCAATGATAGATAAAGATTTCAATGTTTTGAATTAGTGAGTTAAGTACAAGTAGCAACAGACATAAGCATAAAACCATACCTGCGTATTCTGGTGAAAGATAACCAAAAGTTCCAGCAATTTTTGTCTCAATCGATTGTGCGCCTTCTGGGGCAAGCCGGACTAATCCAAAATCAGCAACTTTGGCATGCATATCGTCTCCAAGAAGAATATTAGAAGGTTTGAGATCTCTGTGTATGAAACTTTTATGCGCTAAAGTATGCAAATACTCTACTCCTCTAGCCACATCCGATGCAATAATCAATCGTCTAGACCACTCTAGAGGTTTTAACCCTTCTTCCTGCCAATGGAAAATATGCCTACTTAATGTTCCTTGCGGCATGTACTGATAAACCAGAAGCCTCTCATCGCCTTCTAAGCAAAATCCATGAAGTTTCACTAGATTCCGGTGGCGAACTTTAGTTAGAACAGCAATCTCTGACTTAAATTCATCCAAACCCTTTCCACTTAGAATCGAAGGATCCATTCTCTTAACCGCAATATTCGTCCCATCATGCAATTCCCCCTTGTAAACAATTCCAAATCCGCCTCTCCCAAGTATATTCTTCTCGTTGAAATTATCCGTAGCATCCTGCAAAGCCTGTATTGAGATCACAGTATTCCCATCTTCCATCATATGATGAGCGTCGCTACCACTGAGCCCACTTTCACTTCCACCAACACCTAGATTCCCTATAGTAATTTTGAGTGCATCTTGGTCACCAGAATGTTGTCGAGGATGCATCTTATGATATTGCTTCTTTTTCTTGACCAAATAGAAAATGGCAAATCCGATAAGAAGCAAACATAACACAATTCCAATAATAGAACCCACAATTTTTCCAGCATTACTAGATGATTTCTTGCCATTATTCCCGGAAGACGAACCAGGGCCATCTTTTCCTATGTCAGGGTTCCCACTCGTGTTTACAACATTTGGCTTAAAATACGGTACTTGACCATACAAGTGATTATTCGAAACGTCTAGAGTTGTCAAGTTACTCAACTTAGTGAGCTCTTGTGGAATAGTACCGTTAAGATTGTTCTGAGAGAGATCGATAACCCGAACAAACGTAAGATTTGCAAACCATGGAGAGATAGTGCCAGTGAGCCCCATGTTTTTGAAGTTGATAACTGTGATATTATCTCCGGTACAAGTTATCCCTACCCACATGCTTTTACCATCACAAGGATCATTCCCTTTCCAGCTCTGCGCAAATCTCACCGGGTAACCAAATGCTTCAACGATCGAAAGCAGAGTGTTAACACGGGGATCACAAGGAGTACCTGCAGTATCTAAGCAGAAACTATTGAGACCAGTCATATCAGCCTTTGTAGAGTTGAAGCTTGGGGTTGGTCCTTGAAGCAAATTATTCCCCAAAGCCACAACAGAGAGAGATTTCAACTCGGTTAAAGAGGACGGTACGGTACCCGTAAGTTGATTCTCCCTGCAGTTGAAACTTTGAAGCGAGACCAGACCAGTAAAGTCCGGTAAGGGACCTGAGAACCCGTTTCCTTGAAGCGATACATTAGTTAGAGCAGTCATCTTCTGCAGAACTGAGATCGTCCCATTGAGCTTCTCGTTTCCCTTTTGCCCGTTGACCAACAGAACCTGAACAGGTGATCCAGCGAAGCTCATCGGAAGTTCACCTTCAAGCGAGTTACCAGACAATCCCAGAGTCTTCAAACTAGGGAACGTTCGGGTCCAATTGAAATCCGGGATTTTCCCGGAAAGACCACACCTGGCGGCGGAAAAATTTACTAAGGAAGTCGCTTCCTTTAAACTCGAAGGGATATCCCAGGAGACCAATGGATTGTTGTCAAGGCTCACCTCCTCAAGGGAACTCAAATTGGTGAAGAAATCTGCATCGATCGAAGTGAAGCCATTGTCATGAACATAAACCGTCCGTAACGATTTCAACCCAGCGAGACTTGGGATCTTCCCGGTTAAACTGTTACCCATCACCTCGAAAACTTCCAAAGACGAGAGGTTTTTGAGATCAGGAGTTAGCGTTCCTGAGATTCCTTTATTCCTGAGTTGGATCCGGGTGACCCGACGGCTTCCTGGGATGTCGCATTGTAAACCTGTCCAGACACAAGGGTTCGGGTCGGACCAGTTGAGCTTTGCCGACTTTAAGGAGGTTTTCAGAGCAATCATGGTCGCCATATCAGGACTCGATTGCCCGTACACCAAGGCAATGAAACAGAGCAAACAAAACAAAACTCTCGCGATGATCATCTTCCTCAACAGTTAAAACTCTTCCCGTTGCAAACGCAGGAGGCGTTGATTCAGTCACACCGTATCTCAATATAGGGTTATAAGCCTCGAAGGGGACACAAATGGAGAGAAAAGGAAGGAGTTTATTCGGCGGAGATTTTCTTGTTCTTCAGTGAAGAAGAGAAAACGAAACGGCATATTTATTGCTTTGGAAATATCAAATTGACTTACTAATCGAGGGAAATGCTGTCTTACCTTCTTTATTCTTTCCTTTTTGTCTCTATTTTCAATTTTTTTATATGTTTCAATGGGATTTGTTTCCTTTTTTTCTCTGACAATTTGTTTTTGAAAACAGAGTCTTTTTTTTTTCTTTTCTGACAAATGAAAGAATGGAAAGAGCCAGCCAGTGACGGAAAGAGTTTAAAAGGACGCAAACTTTTTGTCTTTATGGTTTACGACTATAAGAGCATCTCCATCGCTGTATTATAGGAGGGTTTTAAAGCAATATTAGCTATTTAAATAAAGATAAAAGAAAAGATTTGCTTAAATCCAACTCTTATAAGGAAATTTTTGCCATGGTTTAAAATCTGTCAGGTGTTGTGTCCACGTTTATTCACTAAAACACAAAAAGAAAAAATTAAACAAACAAACATTTGTTTCGTTTTTTCTCTCTCTCTCACGTTTTCTCTCCACCGATATAAACGAGGCGATCCGGTCGATCTCTGATTCCGGCCGCCGATTCCTGAATCGATTCCGGCGATCGTCTCCGGTCGATCTCTGATCGTTCTCTCCGTCGCTCACTTTTCCTATCTTCCTATCTCCATCGTGATTTCTCTGTCTCTCGATCTCTATATCTCTGTCTTTCTTTTTTGTCGATTGGAATCCACGATTCTGTACACCGGCGACGGTTGAGGATCTCCTGGGCGCTCGGTTCTTCTACGGTTGAGGTTCAAAGCTAAGAATCCCTCTTCTCTCATCTCTTACTTAGACTTCGTTTCGAGATAAGGTCTCTGTTTTTCTTGAATCTAGTGTTTGATCTTTGCTGAATCTAGATTTGCTTTTGCTTCTTTCGCTTAGTTGCTTTAACTTTAAAGAGCATCGATTGTCTGTTTGAAATTGTAAAACTTGAGTAGCTATTTGAGTTCCGGTTTATTTTTCTCTTTAGATGTATTGGTAGCTAATATGTTGCTTGTTCATTATTTCTCATTACCACAGCTTTTGTCATTGACTCGTATCTTTTGTGTTTGTTTCTCAACTGCATAATTGGTTGATTAAATCAATTTGATTATTTGGTTTTCTGGTTGTTCGACATTTATCTTTAGTGAAATAGTTCACAAAACTGTCTCTATGAACCTATCACATTGGTTTTAAGAATTTTACTTTTGTCTTGAATGCAGATATTAAGTGATGTGAAATTGCTTTTGCTTTCATTGCTTCGTTGCTTTATCATTGATAAGATGTGTGTTAGTTGTTAGGTGAGTTATAATTATTTGCAAACTTTTGTCTTCTCAAAATTGTTACAGTTTCTGGTTATGCGAAATGATGTGAATCATTGCTTAGTTAGGGTTTCTTTATCTCTCAAAAGTAAATGGATGTATTGTATTGTTTGGTTTTCGTAGCTAACTAGAAGTTTATGTCACTTTGAAAAGTCATTCTTAATGGTTCTCTATTTAATGTGATTAGATTAGTGTGGTTGTAGGTCATTGATGAGTTGTGTTAAACACAAACCCAAATACCTTGTATGTTCTCTTTGTTTCTCGTTTTCTTCTTTGAGCTCTTCGTAAACACAAACCCAAATACCTTGTTCTCTTTGTTCCTCGTTTTCTTCTTCCATTCTCGAAGTATTTTCTTTCCCGTTTCCNTTGAAGACGAACGAGATAGATACAATCTTATCGATGTATCTGAATTCGAGCAAGAAGGAGGAAACACTTCACAAGTGGAGAATCCGGTCTTCACCGATATGGATACAGTTCTAGATGTCGACAGTATGATGGCCAATCGAAATCAAATTCGTGATTTAATAAAGCACGAACAATTGAAAACGGATTTGATTGAGCATGTATGGCATAAACATCCCTCAAATGTAAACTAGTTCTTCTCTGTATGTATTTCTATGTTTAATTTGCGAATTTTCAATCTAATATTTTGTATGTTTTTCTATGTTTCAAAACTTATCAAATGCAATATATTTTATGTTTTTTATCTTTATGTTCAAAATTATAAATTTTGTAAAATTTTATTTTTTTTGGTTAAGAACCAAAGCAAAAGTTTTAGGGATGGAAGAAGAAATAATTAAGAACCAACACAAAGTTTGTTAGTATTGATTTGCGTGAAAATTAGTAATAAAAAATGTTATGAACCAAAAACAAGGATTTATGGATGGAGATGGTTAAATGATAATCACGACCCGTAATAAAACTTATTGATGGCTAGGCCCAACCCAATATCCTATTTTAGTTTTTAAATTTGCTGAAATACAGCCTTTTATCAAAAACAATTTTTTGCTGAAATACAGTCATTTTTCAGATGATTGTTGAAATAGTATTTTACTTGTAAGTTTTTGAATTTACTTCTGGAAGTTTGTGAGTGTTATGTCTTTGAGTCAAAGAAGAAGAAGTTTCTTAGCTCAAGACTCAGTCCAAGAGAGACTCTGAAGCATGAAGAAGGTCTCGACAATCCGCAAGTGTGATGAACGTGTCGAAGCCCATAGACAACCTGAGCCCAATAAGCCCAAAGTCGAGAAGATCAGTTGATCACGTGGCGCGCGCGTGAGGTTTTCCCGAAACAGAAACCAAACAGAGTGAAGGCTCTGCTTCGACATAAGAAGAAGTGTTGCAGAGCTGAGTTCTGACCATTCTCTAGGGGCGGCTGCAGGGGCTCAGGATAAGGCATGCGTCGTTTGTAGTAGGTGGTTGTATGGTCTATAAAACCAAAGTGATTTAAGTGGATTCCGGGCATCAGATCTTGGCGAGATTAGGGCTCAAGTTGGGGAGCCTGAACTCGTTAAAACCTCTTGTCTTATTTACTTATGCTCTGTTCTTACTTTCTTTCAAAAACTCATTCGAACTACAATCAAGAGAGAGAGAGAGAGAGAGAATTTAAGAGATCAAACAAAAATCTTTATCACTTAAATCCTAACAAAGTTGGAGTAATATCAATGTATAATGATGTATTAAGAATCGTACAAAAAAATATATGTGGAAGAACTGGATAAAACCATAAAATAGAAAACAATAATAGTTCAAATGATACATCAATCAATAAAATCAATAAAAACTGAATTCTGGAGTCAATTGCAATGACCCAACCTAAATATCTATGACGGGCAATGGTCTACTACAAGGGACCATAACACGTGTTCGTTTAAGCACATGTCGTGCGGAAAGGAAACCATAACTTGAGAATCAAGGTAACCAACAAGAGAAAGCCAGCATTACTAGTATCTTTCAGGCCACTATTCCCGGAAGACGAACCATGCGAACCAGGACCATCTTTTCCTATGTCAGGATTCCCACTCATGTTCACAACAACTGGCCCAAAATCCGGTACTTGACCATACAGGTGATTTGTTGGAAACATCTAGAGTTTTCAAGTTACTCAGCTTAGTGAGCTCTTGTGGAATAGTACCTTTAAGATTGTTCTGAGAGAGACTGATAACCTGAAGAGATTTAAGATCTGCAAATCGTGGAGAGATAGTGCCGGTGAGCCCCATGTTTTCGAAGTTGATAACTGTGATATCAGCTCCGGAACAAGTAATCCCTACCCACATGTTCATGCTATTACAAGGATCATTTCCTTTCCAGCTCAGCGCAAATCTCACGGGGTAACCAAATGCCTCAACGATTGAAAGCAGAGTGTTAACACGCGCATCACAAGAAGTACCTGAAGTGTTTAAGCAGAAACTATTAAGCCCTGTTATATTAGCCTTTGTAGAGTTGAAGCTTGGGGTTGGTCCTTGAAGCAAAATATTGCCCAAAGCCACATCAGAGAGAGATTTCAACTCGGTGAGAGAGGACGGTACAATACCCGTTAGCTGATTTTCGCTGACATTGAACATATTCAGCCAGACCAGACCAGAAAGGTCCGGTATGGGACCTGAGAACCCGTTTCCCTGGAGCGATACATTAGTTAGAGCAGTCATGTTCTGCAGAACTGAGATTGACCCATTGAGCTTCTCGTTTCCCTTTTGCCCGTTGACCAACAGAACCTGAACAGGTGATCCAGCGAAGCTCATCGGAAGTTCACCTTCAAGCGAGTTACCAGACAATCCCAGAGTCTTCAAACTAGGGAACCTTCGGCTCCAATTAAAATCCGGGATTTTCCCGGAAAGACCACACTTGGTGGCGGAAAATTCTACTAGGGAAGTCGCATTCTTTAAACTCGAAGGGATTTCCCAGGGGACCAACGGATTGTTGTCCAGACTCACCTCCTGAAGAGAACTCAAACCGGTGAAGAAATCTGCATCGATCGAAGTGAAGCCATTGTCATGAACATAAACCTTTCTAACGATTTCAACCCAGCGAGACTCGGAATCTTCCCAGTTAAATTGTTACCCATCACCTCGAAAACATTCAAAGACGAGAGGATTTTGAGATCAGAAGTTAGCGTTCCTGAGATTCCTTTATTCCCGAGTTGGATACGGGTGACCCGACGGCTTCCTGTATCGCATCCTAAACCTGTCCAGACACAAGGGTTTGGGTCGGACCAGTTGAGCTTTGCCGACTTTAAGGAGTTTCTCAGAGCAATCATGGTCGCCTCATCAGGACTCGATTGCCCGTACACCAAGGCGATGAAACAGAGGAAAGAAAACAAAACTCTCGCAATGATCATCTTCCTCAACTGTAAAAAACCTTCCCGTTGCAAACGCAGGAGGCGTTGATTTACACCGTAATTGTTCTTTAGTGAGAAAGAGAAAACGAAACAGCAGATTTATTGCTTTGGAAATATCAAATTGAAGCGAGGGAAATGCTATCTTTCCTTTATTAAGATTTATTTCATTTCTTTATTCAATAAATATTGCTTTGGCCTGAACAAATAATTTCGAGAGAGAGAGAGAGAAGTCTATTTACCTTTCAAGTATCTGATATTGATCGACAACAAGCTGGAGATTCGCATCAACCCATACAGAGTACCGGATATTTGGAAATAATCTATGCAATAGAAGCTTCCGAATGCATAAACGTTTTACCCAATTCGTATTTGTTACATAAGGAAACATTCAAATCTTGGCTATTTATTCTCAAATCTTTTAACCTTTCCATTACGCCTTGCATCGGTGTAAGGGACATTATGCACAACAATGATCCTCCACAATCCCACTCTCTTGTTATAGTCTGTATAACTCCAAGTGTTCTTAAAATATAAATGCGTTTCTTCGTCAACAAACATGTACGTAGAAAGGGATGTTCTTCCTCGCCATTTCACTGATGTTCACCGGTTATTGAATTATGTCATACTTTCCTGAACAAGAAAAAGATTGACATTTTGTGAGAGAGGTAGAATATGTAAACAATATATATGTCACACACAAAATATATTTTCTAAGAAAAATACCAAATATCGCTGAAGTTTGTCACCTTCGCAAGTCTCTTTATGGTCTCCGTCAAGCTCCTCGTTGCTGGTTTGCAAAACTCGCAACTGCTTTGACAAATTACGGATTTCTTCAATCCTATGCCGATTATTCTTTGTTCACTTATTCAAAAGATAGAATCGAGCTTCGTGTCCTTGTATATGTGGACGATATACTCGTTTGTTGCAATGATCTTCCCACACTCACCAAGTTGTATTTGGGGGATTGTTTCAAGATGAAAGATTTGGGTCGTGTGAAGTATTTCCTTGGCATTGAAGTTGCGCGTTCTGATGATGGTATTATCGCAGAAGTCGGTCTCTTTGGCAGCAAACCGACACTAACACCTATCGAACAAAATCATAAGTTAGCCTTGTCAGACGGACCTTTATTTGATGATCCCATGCGATATCGTCGCTTAGTGGGATATCTCGTGTATCTCTCTCATACCAGGTCTGAGTTGTGCTATTCTATACATATTTTATCGCAGTTTATGCATGAGCCAAATGAGGCTCATTGGAATGCAGCTCTATGTTTCGATTTCTTAAAAGCTCTCCAGGCCAGGGCATTCTTCTTCGTGTTGATTCTGACCTCAGTCTCTCGGTCTATTGTGATGTTGATTGGGCTGCGTGTCCGCTTACTCGCCGTTCGTTGAGTGCGTATATTGTTTTCTTGGGAGCCTCGCCGGTTTCATGGAAGACCAAGAAGTAAGAGACGGTTTCCCGTTCATCTGCGGAATCGGAATATAGGTCCATGTCTAATGATATTTCTGAAATTAAGTGGATTTGTTAACTACTTTGTGATCTTGGAGTTCCAAAGTATCGCCCAGTTCGTATGTACTGCGACAGTCAATCCGCTATTCACATTGCCAAGAATCTGGTGTTTCACGAGCGAACTAAACATATTGAAGCCGATTGTCACAATGTTCGCGATGAAGTTAAGGCCGGTCTTATCAAAATGATTCACGTTCGGACTCATGACCAACTTTCGGATATCCTTACCAAACCTCTTGGGCATTCTCAATATGATAATTTTCTTCCCAAGTTGGGCGTTGTTGATCTCCACTCTCCAACTTGAGAGGGAGTATTAAGAGAATATATGGGCTTATATTGTATAGTTGGGCTTTACATTAAGTTAGTCTCATATATCGGTTTAGTATATGTATATATATGAAGAGTTATTTGCCCTAATGAAAATAAGAGAGAATTCCCAAATCGTACCTAGTTTATTGTTGAATGTGAGTTTAGCATTCTCCGGTTTAGCCCGGTTTGAATCGAGACCGGCCCAATTGATTCCGGTTTACGATGGTTTGAGTCCATAAGAAGCATGTGATCGCAGTTGTCGGCCCATGAGCTCGTTCAAGGCCCAACTCGTCATGGAAGCTAACCGACCTCCGAGATTTGCAGAATATTTCTCGATCTCGGCGGGGAGAAAATGAAATCTTCATTTTCCTGATGGAACTAGGAAAAGGAAGATTGCCTGATATTTTGCCGACTAAAAACCTTATAAATTAAGGGGATCATCACCTCATGCAGGCTATTGAGAATAATCAACGAGACCTAAATGAATTAAGAGCAGAGACCTCAGCTTTTATCTTTTTAGTTCTTTTTTCCGATCAAACAATCTTGTAACTCCGCCGAGTTTAATCTAATAAAACGAGATTCCGATCAAATTGTCGTTTAAATTCTCTTGTGTGATTTTCAGAATCAACATTTATCGATGAACAAGATAGAGTTCCTTACATACAAACTATCCAACCAAGAATAAAGCATAAACCAATTATAACCTTACCTAACATTAAACTGGATTGTTGGAAACATCTAGAGTTTTCAACTTAGAGAGCTCTTGTGGAATAGTACCGGTAAGATTATTGTGAGAGAGATTGATAACCTTAAGATATGTAAGATCTGCAAAGTGTGGAGAGATAGTGCCGGTGAGTCCCATGCTTTTGAAGTTGATAACCGTGATATCAGCACCAGAACAAGTTATCCCTATCCATATGCTATCACTATTACATGGATCATTTCCTTTCTAGCTCTGCGCAAGTCTCACCGGATAACCAAATGCTTCAGCGATTAAAAGCAGAGTGTTAACACGAGGATCACAGGGGGTACCTGCAGTATCTACGCAGAAACTATTGAGCCCAGTCATATCAAGCGTAATGCTTTCAGCCTTGAATCTTGGGGTTGGTCCTTGAAGAAAATTATTGTCCAAAGCCACAACAGAGAGAGATTTCAACTCGGTTAAAGAGGAGGGCACGATACCCGTAAGCTGATTTTCGCTGACATTGAACACTTTCAGCGAGGCCAGACCAGAAAATTCCGGAATGGGACCGGAGAACTCGTTTCCTGAAGCGATACCTCGGTTAAAGCAATCATCTTTGGCAGAACTGAGATTGACCCATTGAGCTTTTGCCCGCTGAGCATCAGAATTCGAACATATGATTCGGCGAAGCTCATCGGAAGTTCACCGACGAGCGAATTACCAGACAATTCCAGAGTCGTCAAAAACGTTAACCCCCCGAGAAAATCCGTAATTTCCCCGGAAAGATTGCAATTGACGGCGGAAAATTCTACTAGAAAAGTTGCATCCTTTAAACTCAAAGGGATTTCCCAAGAGTTCAACGGATTGTCGCCAAGACTCACCTCCTCAAGGGAACTCAAACCGGTGAAGAAATCCGGATCGATCGAACTGAACCCATTGTCATGAACATAAACCCTCACCAGAGATTTCAACCCAGCAAGACTCGGGATCTTCCCGGTTAAATTGTTACCCATGACCTCAAAAACAGTCAAAGACGAGAGCCTTTTGAGATCACAAGTTACCGTTCCTGAGATTTCTTTATTCCCGATTTCGATCCGGGTGACCCGATGGCTTCTTGTGTCGCATCCTATACCTGTCTAGACACAAGGATTCGAGTCGGACCAGTTGAGCTTTGCCGACTTCAGGAGTTTTTCAGAGCAATCATGGTCGCCATATCAGGACTCGGTTGCCCGTACACCATGGCGATGAAACAGAGCAAAGAAAGCAAAATTCTCGCGATCTTCATCTTCATCATCTTTAAAAATCTTCCAGTTGCAAACGTAGGAGGCGTTGATTCACACTGTATCTCTGTTGGAATTTGTGGTAGGGAACGAAGAACACTAAATTGCTCTGAAGAAGAAGATAAAAAATAAACTCAAGGTGAAGTTTTGCTTTGAACGATTATTGTTATTGATCTGGATAACTGAAAATTGCACTCGTGAACTACATATATAGGTTAAGAAACTAATGTAAAACTTCTAAACTAGAAATTTTCCTAATTGAACATAATTTTCCTAATTGATATTTTCTCATGTTTTCCTTAACTTGTTGCTGCTTCTGAAAGAGTTGTCATATTTGCACATGATTTCCTTTTGTCTGCGCACACGAACGCTTCAGATTTATTGCTTTCGAAATATCAAATTGAGGCCATAAATGTTTGAGTAGTTTTTAGATTTTGGTTTTTGATTTTGCAGTAGTTTTGGGGTTTTGAAAATAGCTTGAATGGTGACTTAAGTTTTGTTTTTTTAGATAAAGTTTTTAAGGTTTAGATCACACGATCATAAACGTCGTTATCCAGCCCCGTCCACACGGACCACGCGTTTGAGCTGCTTCGTGCCAAACTGAACATTGGGATGTCTCCCCTGGTTAGTTTGAAGGGATATTATGAAGATAACTTTAGCCCCGAAAAAAGAACCCATATACTAAAGGCCCACTATGCTGCAAAATCTATAGGCCCACCATAACTAGCGCGTGAACCCAAGACCACGAGCACATCAACATCATCCAAAGAAGATCATCACGTGATGGTATTTGTTCACCTGCAACAAGATCGTCTGTGTCTTTGATGACGATGATGACTTTTCAAGTATCAAAACTCGGTTGCTTCCCTTGCTCCCCAAGCACGCTTAAAGCTCTATTTAATACAAGTCGATTTTCTCTGTCAACGTCAACTTATCAAAATAAATTCAAAGTTATATAAAAAATTTGTTTTCCTGAAATATCCTTAAATCCCGTTTCCCCCTCAAAAACATCAAAAACCGTTTTCCGGCCAAAAACGTAAAATCTCATTTTCCCGCAAAAACGTCAAATTCTGTTTTCCCATCAAAAACAAAAAAAACTTATTTTCCTGCAAAAACGTCAAATCCCGTTTTTCCATCAAGAACGTAAAATCTCGTTTTCCAGCCAACAACGTAAAATCATGTTTCCTGTCAAAAACGTAAAATTCCGTTTTCACGTCAAAAACGTAAAATCTCGTTTTCCGCTCAAAAACGTAAAATCCCGTTTTTCCGTCAAAAACGTAAAATCCCATTTTCCGCCCAAAATGAAAAATCTCGTTTTCCCGCAAAAAACGTTAAATCATGTTTTCCCGACAAAAACGTAAAACCATGTTTTCCCGTAAAATCCCGTTTTTCGGCAAAAAAAAAAACTAAAAATCCCGTTTTTCCGCCGAAAACGTCAAATAACGTTTTCTTGCCAAAAACCTAAAATCTCGTTTTACTGCAAAAAAACGTAAAATCTCGTTTTCTCGTAAAATACCTTACTTATTTTAGTGCATTACATAATGAAATAGTAACTTAAGGTGGTGAATAAAGTAATTTGACAATAATTATATAGATGTAATCAGATAGATTTTCAAGTCATGTATATATAATTAATGCAAGACTATTTTCAAGTTTGTCTTCCTTTTGCAATTGATGTCGTTATTGATGTAGTTATTGCGCCGATTTCCTTGTATATCAACATTATGGTTGGATTCTGACTAAAGAACCTATATAAAATATAGGAATTAAACTTATATATGGAAAACGAATATTTGAGTTTATTTAACTATTAATTATAGGTTACATAAAATATTGCGAATATTTAACAGTTCTTTATTTTTATTAATGCACCCCTACCAACATAATTTTTGTTTGCTTCACCACAAAGACCATGCATCATCGTATCAACAACTACTTTGTCAAAAACATAAAATCTCGTTTTTCCGTCAAAAACATAAAATCTTGTTTTCCCGTCAAAAACGTAAAATCTCATTTTCCCGCCATAAACGGAAAATTCGGGTTTCCTGAAAAATCGTAAAATCCCGTTTTCCCGTCAAAAACATCAAAAACCGTTTTTCGGCCAAAAACGTAAAATCTCATTTTCCCGCAAAAACGTCAAATCTCGTTTTCCCATCAAAAACAAAAAATCTCATTTTCCCGCAAACAAGTCAAATCTCGTTTTCCCATCAAAAACGTAAAATCTCGTTTTCCAGCAAAAAACGTAAAATCATGTTTTCTTGTCAAAAACGTAAAATCCCGTTTTCACGTCAAAAACGTTAAATCCCGTTTTCCCGTCAAAAACCGGGTACGGGTACGCGGAAGCGTTTAGAAGCGGGGAAGTGAGTTTTTTAAAAATAATTAGGAATCGGGTACGTGTTGGTTTCATAACGGCTAATCAGGTAAAGTCGGTATATATATATATATCATGAAACATCAAACATAAAATCATATTAAAAAATGTTTTAATGTCTAAACAACGAAAATCCAATACATAATAAAAAAAATTATATATAACACACACAAAAAAAATTATATCAAAAAAAAAGAAAAAAAAATTATAACTCAACTGAAATGAAGATAAAAATAAAACTCCCACAGACTTGCAGTGATCAATACAAGTCTAAACAAAAAAAAAATCGCAATCTCCAACACGCGGTATAATTAATAATAATAAACTTTGCCATGAAATTAATTAATTTGTAAAGGAAATTGGTGGGCTCATTTAGACCCAATTGTCGAGGACATGTCAACTTCATCTTCTTCATCTTCTTCAAACTTCGATATGGTTCTTTAACAACTAAAAAAAGCTTCGATTTGGATTTTCTCAGGCGACGCTTCCGATCTATATCACGAACTCGCTTCCAACTTTGAATCGGACGCTTCCCCAGCGTTTCCAAACAACACTTTTCCAGAATCGCGATTCTCAAACGATTCCAAATCCAATTCCGAAGCGGGAATCGGAGCTTCGCCGACGATTCCGTGCAACGTAAATCACAACTTCTTTCCCTGCTCCTATAAAAGAAAATAATAATCTGGTGTCCAATCAGAGATTCAAATAACAAAAAAGGGAATGAAAAAAAATAATAAAAAATGCGTTGGGAGGCGTTGAAATGAAGCTCGGTGCGATGAAAGAGACAAGGAACAAATGTCTCAAAATCGAGAAAAAAAAAAATTCAACAGCCAATCAAATTATAACGTTAATACAGGTGGCATTGACGTCACAATTATGATTGGCTGAGAATGAAAGGCTTATTTAACGCTTCTCATTTAATAGTAAGATAAACTGCGATTTAACAACCAACAAAAAAACTGCGGTTATAAAATAATAAAACTTTTGAATTAATCCAATTAGTTTTATAAATTTTGATAAGTATTGCGTACATCCTGACTCGTTCGAGGATTTTTTTTTATATATCATATGATTACATATTGATAATATTAGTTACCTAAAACGTAAAAACTATGGATTATCTATGGGTTTCAAATTATTATTTTTTGTCAACTGAGTTATGTGTTTTAATCAATTCCATATAGGTAAACCCATGAATAAATAGACACTGAATGCATAATGCATCCATGGTACGTATATAAAAGTACTATACATATACCTATACGAGTTTACATCAATGAATCTTCCATGAATCTTTCGTTATTCCTACTCCCTCTGATCCAATTTAGTTAATGTTTAAGCCAAAAAAAAATATTTCATTTTAATCGATGTTTTACATTTTTAATGCAAAATTAAAGTCTTTATATTTATTTTTGACTATTTATATTTTGCAGTTTTTTTTATCATTGGTTGAATTGTGTTTTAATTAGACAATAAATGATGTTTTAATTTAGAAAAAAATCAAAAATTTATGATTTTGTGTGATTTTTTAATTTGTGTGTAAAATCCTTAAACATCAATTAAATTGGATCAGAGGGAGTATTATTTTTTTTGGGTTACTATATATCAATATACATAAAGTATAAGGCTACTAATTAACTCTTAATTTTGTTAGAAAAATGTTTCATATAATGTAAACACATAATATCACAAAAGAAATAACAATTTGTAAAAGAGGAGACGGAATTTTTGTTTGTAAATATATTTAGCTATCCAGTTATAAAATTTTAGTTTCTGTGTGGCTATTGTTATTTTATTATGGAGATATTCCACACAAAGAAAATTACTAACCATAAAAATACGCAGTAGAGAGTGTGTGTATAATTTACTGTTTAGATCCTTTTAGGCAAATAATAGAATTTACAACTGACAAAAACATAGAGTTTACAAATATTTTGTGATGGCAAAAGAAGTAAATATTATCAAACTAAGCGTTCAAAACAAATAAACATGTCGGTTATTATATATGAATATTCAAATTCATAATAGATTTTCGTTAAAATATGTTTTTTTTTCCTGAATTATATTAAGATAATATGGAAAGTTTTGATTTTATTATGTATGAGGAAAAAGACAACGTTTACATATGCAAATGATGCTCAATTGTTTTAATGGTTATGGTTATTGTGTGATGTTTTTCCAACGGTTATGATCCTAATAAAACTCGTGTAATATATGTTTTTTTTTCCTTTTGATTGTTGGTTATGATTTATGCATATTAAGGTGAAGTGGTAAGTAGAATATCACGAATTGTCTACAACAGGGTTTGTTTAGATTTTGTAATGGCAAAAGATGTAAATAATAACAAATTAAATGTTTCTTGAAAAGAACTTCCTTTTTAATATGTAGCAGTAGTAGGTTGGAAAAAATTAATTGTTTAATTGCTTATAAAAACTACTGTGTGTCACAAACACGACGTAGGGGAAAGAGAAAAAAAAAGAGTAAAAACTAAAAAGAGAAAGAGAGAGAAAGCATGGGTCGTGCTCTTCTGTGTGTCTTACTCTTACTAATCACCGGCGTTGCTGTTTCCGTTGCCGTTGCCGCCGAAGTTGGCGCTCCTCCAATGGTTTACGTTGGTGCTCCTCCACCAATCGGCGTTGGCACTCTTCCGGTAAACTTCTGCTATTATTCTTATTGTTATAATAGTATATTCTTATTATTCCGGTAAACTTCTGCTATATATTGCCAGATTATCGATTGCAAAATGTCAGGCTGTTTAATTTTTTGCCCCTACCATTTTTATTACAGATTTCGAAATATTTCTCACTTATTTTATTTTGAGTTAAATTGTTAAGCTGTTTGTAATTTTCAGAAAAATATTTTGAAAATGTTGCACCGTTAGTTGCAGTATTATAAAACCACGTTATCTAAACATTTTTTTGTTGTTATTAAGAAAGGTTTGTGGTTCAAACAATATTCATTTTCAAAAATAAAATTTTAAAAATAAATTAATTAATTTATGGATTCATGAAGGTTGGATTCAAGAAAAAAAAAATTTTAAAAGCATATTTTCAAAAATTATGTTTATTTCTCCCGATATGATCATTATAAGATTTTTCTTGTAAGTTTCTGTGTGGTAAGAATATATGTATCTAAGCATTAGTTTCATCTTCCTATTCTTTTCTTATTACTATAAATTGTAAAGTTTTTTCCATCTGTTAATTTAATTTTCCTATTCTTTTCTTATTATTATAATAGTATATAGCAAGATTATCGATTGCAAAATGTCATTCTGTTTAGTTTTTTGCCCCTACCGTTTTTTTTTTTTTTTGAACCTTGCCCCTACCGTTTTGATCACAGATTTCGAAATATTTCTCACTTATTTTATTTTGAGTTAAATTGTCAAGCTGTTTTTGTAATTTTCTGAAAAATATTTTGAAAATGTTGCGCCGTTGCATGCAGTATTATAAAACCATGTTATCTAAACATTTTTTTGTTGTTATTAAGAAAGGTTTGTGGTTCAAATGATCATTTTCAAAAATTAATTTATGGATTCATGAAGGTGATTCAAGAAAAAATAATTTTCAGAAGCATATTTTCAAAAATTATGTTTTTTTCTCCTGATATGATCATTATAAGAGTGTTCTTGTAGTTTCCTGTGTGGTAGGAATATATGTATCGAACCATTAATTTCATCTTCCTATTCTTTTCTTATTACTATAAATTGTAAAGTTTCCCCCATCTGTTATTTTACGTTCTTATTCGTGTATTGCATCTTTCAGCAAGCAAAGGGAAAGACGGTGGGACCTTTTGGTGTTTTTAGTAGCGGAGACCAATTCAACGATGGTGCTTTCGACGGCGTGAGGAAGGTGACCGTGTATACCGACAATAATGGTGTGACTGGCATCAAAATCCAGTACGTGGCGAAAGATAAGTTCCAGATTAGAGAACATGGAAGCAATCACAATTGGCAAGTTGAGTATTGTATTCTGTATATGCTGATTGAAATTAATGGTCGTCATTCTCTGATTTTAATTTTTGTTCCTCTGTTTTTGTAGGAGGAGTTCGTAGTTGCATACCCCGAAGAATTCATCACTTCTATCAATGGTTCGCAAATCTACGATAGCACTCTTGAAGCAACATTTGTATCGAGCCTTTTGTTTGTCACATCGTACAGGAGAGTATCCCCATTGTTTGGCAAGTTGTCCCAAACCGGCACCAACTTCGTGTTGGAGCCAAAAGGCGGCGTCGACAAACGTGCCGGGTTCCTCGGGAGATCCGGTGAACGAATCAATGCGTTAGGAGCTCACTTCTCTCCGACATCGTGCATTTCTAAAAGAGTAGACCCGAAGTCAGAGGTAGTGCCACCTTTGCCTTACGGTGGTAACGGCGGATTCTCATTCGACGATGGTGCGTTCGAAGGTGTGAGGAGGGTGACCGTGAGGGGAAACAGAACAAACATGGCATATATCAGGATCCAATATGTGGAAAATGACAAATTTCAGATTCGAGAACACGGGTCTTATACAAATGACCAAGAGGAGGTATCACATTTTTATTGAAAATAGTTATATTATCTCTTTTGCTTACTCTGATTTTGATTACTTTGTTTCTTAGGCTGAATTGGAAGTTGAGTACCCCCAAGAATTCAACTGTGCTCACGGTGACGAGGTTTGAGCTCGTGACCTCATATGCGAGATCTCAAGTGCTCGGTATGTCGGATAGTGATATAAAATATGTGGTGGAGCCGGAAGGCGGACGCGGAGCAAAACTCGTAGGATTCCTTGGAAGATCCGGAGATTCGATTAACGCGGTTGGAGCTCGTTTCTATTTGGAAGAGGTCTCTTCCGCTACCAAAACAGAGTCCTGTTTGTTTTGCATTTATGTGTTGTGGGTTTTGTATTCGATCCTGGTCTATTAGAGTAGATATATCTATGGTTCTATATTGGTTGACTCTTGGTTCTGTTGATATTGGTTATCGTTTGATTTAGTTCTATGGTTTATTTTACTTGCTTTGTATATAAGCTTCTCATGGATAATCATTTACAATTAATGAAGGATTTTACAATCGATTCTCTCTCTCGGTCCATACTCTGAGAGAATCTGAAATGGTCTTTGAACAAGAGAGTTAGTCTTAAAAACAGAGTTATGTTTGTTCTCAAAGTGTGGAGAATTTTGTGGAATGTTCCTTCTGTTTGTTTGGACGCGTGTTTCTATCTTCATAATAATGCCCTTTTTATGAATTTTTTAGTTGTGGGTTGTGGGTTGTGAATTGTGATTGTGATTTCAGCGGTAAAGGAAATGCTACCGTAACTCTAGAGCTTGGCTGTAGAATTTTAAATGCTATAGCCCAATAATGGGCTTTCTAATCCTCATCATCCTTGAACGCAGGCAAATTGGTTGTTGATTTCAATTTTAGTTACGGACTAATAATCGTTGGGTTATTTTCTGAATCAATTTTATGACCAAATAATTGGATTTGTGAACGAAAAACGCCTGTCCTACTAAAAGTCTAAAATCAGGAAATGGTATTCCTTTACGTTATGTAGTCATTTCCTTGTCACAAACTCTTCGGATATAGATCTTTAGGTAGCGGAATGGATGGTGTTGGGTGGATCGAAGAACGCCACTCAAGGGTGTAAAATCCCTTGTGATGAGTTCACAATCCTAGTCTCAAGAAATCCACACATGAGACATAGATCCAAAAATAATCAAGAACACATCTTGAAGAAACGAAGAAAATTCTTCTCTTAATTTTTTTTATTAATCTCAAAACAAACTTTTTATGGAACTTTTTTTATATATATGAAATGAAACAGAAACTAAAACTAAATAACTATTTTTATTTGATTTTATGTTTTATGGTGGTAGAAAGCAAAAGAATGAAAATAAGAAACAAAACAACTTTTATTTTGGTTTTCGGTTTAATTGAACGAAAATTACAAAAAAACAGAAAATAAAAGATAATGGTTGGATGAACACAACCTGTGATAGGAACTTTTAAAGCTCTGATACCAGATGATGCGGCCTCGGGAATCCACCTAAGGTTTAATCAACGGAAGCAAAGGTTTGAAGCTTGAAGTGGTCGGATGAATGATGGTAGCGATGGAAATGAAGATTTTTGTTGAATGATTCCACACTCAACACACGATTGAAACAACTTGAATCCACAAGTTATTCAGCTCACAAATCACACAAGAAAAGTGAATCCACACTAGACTTGAATGACAAAACACAAAAGACACTCTTTTGTAAAAGAAAACTAAAACGTTTTTATTGAATAATTCGAAGATGAAGGGTACAATGAAAACGAAACAGAGCTTTTATAGGCTCATAAACAACGGTCCTAAGAAGCTAAAACAAGAAAAGAATCACAAAATTTAAACATACTAGCCGTTGGAGACATAAATGAGAAAATCGGTAAAATATGGAAAGTCTTGGTGGCTTGTATCTTGAGAGCTTGGGGAGGTAGCTACAACTTCTGGGAACCTTCTGGAGACAAGGGAGAGCCTCTTGGTCGTGCACAAACATAAAGGGACAGAGTCGTTGTGCTTTAATGACTCCAAGTGTGAATGCATCCGAAAAAGGAAAGTAGAGAAGTGAGAGGATCCGCCTGATCCTATGGGTGCTGGTGCATGGGAAGACTTCTTCTAGTTGAGTAAAAGTCTCTCTCCTGGTCGCCAAGGGAAGACACGAAATGAACCAATTAAGGAAAGGTCCATTTCGGGTGGTTTATGGCCCGCGGGTAAGGCTAATGGGCCATCTCTCAAACCAACTCGATCCAGGCTTGTTTCTCTTTGGTATTTCTCTTCAAAATAGTTGATTTGATGATGAATAATGAAGCCCATGTGATTGGCACGAGTGGATTTGGCTGAAGGCGACTTTCGTGGCTCGGTTAAGGCTCTGGGTATGGGTTTGTAAACCAACTCCAAATCTGATCGATCCAATTGAGATTTGGCTCGACCATTATCCTTACAATATGTGATTGGCTGATGAATCTTGAAGCCCAAACCTTTGGGACGAATATAATCTTCAATGGTTAGCTCCACACGCCTTTGGTATGGTCCGGGTAGCATGTTGTGAGCTGTAAGTGAACCGACTTGGGCATCTTCAATTCCACATGGACCATTAGTCTTCTTAGGGTGGATTTCCTTAGGAATATCCAAGCCTAGGCCATTTGCTTCTTTAGAATGTGATTTGGGCAAGAATCCTCCATTTGGCTCCGTACCGGGCGATTTAGAGCGTGAACCGGCTGGTTTGGTTAACTCCGGGTCTTGTTTGGTTTTGATGCCTACATCAAACCGTTCCACAGCTTCTTCAATAGATTAATAATCGCGAGGCAAAGTATTAGGCAATGCAGAATAGATTCTTCAAAGAAATGGAGCTTTCAAAAGTTGATGGGCATGTACGAATGATCTATTGGAAACTCAAAAAAGTAGTTCGACATTGTAAAGAATGCTCTAAACTATCTCAAAGTTCTTAAATCGTTCCGATTTAAGATGGAGACTCATCATCTAGGCATAATTTTTTTTGTTTAACCAGCAACATAGACACGGTGGAACAATCATTTGTGAAATGTGATTGGAAAGCAACTAAGCAAGTGGACGAAAAGCCGAAGATGTATGTATTAAAGCTAATGAATTGAGGTGGGCCCAAAGGCCCAAAGACAAGTTGGGATGGTAATGGAACAAAAAGTGGGCATCACTAAATGCATCAAGACAAAAGAAATAAGGAGACACCATTATCTCTTTCTGTTTTGCCACAATCCCAATATTGATTTTGCCTTTGCTTGATTTGTTCCCCACGTAAACATATACATATAAGAAACTAAAATAAAGGTTTAATTACCCGATCTTGCACAATGGAGTGAGTGAAGTCAACTACCAGTGTAACAAAACAAAACAGTTTATATTTTACCGTAGACTGCACGAGTGATTGGTAACAAATCACACAGTATCGAACACAAAATTTTAACTTCTTCAAAAAAATAAAAATAAAGGGTTAGATAAAAAGTGTTCCTTGCTTGCAGCGGCGGCGGTGTCGGTTCCAGGTGGCTCCCTCTGCTTCGGCTTTGGTCAAGCTCTGTAGCTGCGGTTTATCTCTCTTCAAATTTGGTTTTTGATTGCCTCTTCCCACTTGTTTTGTCGAGGACTTCATTTCAGTCGGGTTAAGGCTTTCTCTTTCCTTCTTCGATCTTGTTTCTTGCTTTGCAGCGGCGGCTTTGCCTAGATCTAACCTCGTCTCGTGTTTGGCTTTGGCGGTCTGGTATGTCGGCTCAGTGGTGTCTATGATGTCTGTGTTGACCTTGCTTCAGATCTGGCCGCTTTTCGGCAGCGGCGGTCCACAAAACTGTTTCTTTTACCGCCTCGGATGCGGAGGCTTTCACCATCGTTGAGTACCTCTCCTTGCTTCTAATCAAAAGACAAATGTTTTCTGTCTCAGGATGTTTGTTTCCTTCTTGCCCCTCTGTGGCTCCATTCCGGAGCAATATAAAGAGGTCCCAATGGGAACTCATCCAGCTCAATCTTACGGTAAGGATGGTTTGAATCAAGATTCGTTTCGGTGAAGTTTCTAGTCCCAGATTTGGGCTTTCAATAAAAGGTTTGTGGCACGGCAGTCTTCTTTTTTCACTTCGGAGTTCAGATCCGTTCTACCTCTCGGTCTTTAACGGTTGTTGTTGTTTTTTAATTTTGTTTTCTAGTTTCCGGGGTTGGTTCCGGCTTTGTGTATTTCCAAGTCTGATCTTTCAATAAAATCGTTCAGCGTTAAAAAAAAGAAGATAGAAATGGGACAGAGAAAGCAGAGAGACTTTAAAATCACATGTAAAATATCAGAAAAACACAAAGAAATGGTTACATCCAAAGGAAAAGGTGAAGCGGGGGGAATGAATGTATGGGCTCCATGATTATCAAATGCCTCGCGCTCAATTCTTTTTTTTCTACTATGTATAATGTATTATATATTTATATGTATAGTATTAAATATACCCATCCATGAAAAGATCCAAATTAAAATCTTTCTTAAGAACTTTGACGTGTGAGATAATTAATTGAACAATATAATTTTTGTTTTGTTTTTTTATAAAAAAAAATCTAGAATATGCAACGTTTTTTTGTCTTTTATAAAGATCCCATACATCTAAACCAAACTCGGAATATTTTAATTTTGATATGAACTAGATAGCCGAATTCTACCTTTTATTTGCAAAAATCAATGTATGATAAAAATCGTGAATAAATTGATTCACATATCCTGTGTTTTAAAAAAACATGAATTTTGTGTTTTTATAAAAAATATTATGTTATTTCACCCGATAACGATATTAAGACTAATTAACCGAATTGGTTATTGGTTAAGTAGTTTGTTAAGAGTTGGTTAAGTGGTTATGTGGCTAGTTAAGCTTATGTTTGTATATAAACAACTAGATAAGTGCACGCATATATGCGGGTTTATAATTTAATATTTTATAACCCATTAAAAAAAATTAAAAACGAAAAAATATAAAACAAAATTAGATCACCCATAAAAATATGGTCGAACAGTCTCAATTTCACTACAGGATTTGCGAATGAATGCTGGGCTGGGCCACCAATAATACATAACTTTAGAAACGAAGTTTCCGATGAAATAAATATATATCTTGAATGAAAAATTTGGTGAAACATATGCAGTAAATAATTTTGGATACGATTGTTAGACTTTTAATTTTTTGGTGTGTAATTGACATACTACCAAATTGTAGTTTATATAGAAGTGAGAAATTATAATTCTTTTTTTTTTGGATTAATTTCCTTAATCTAAATGGAAAAACTAAAGATTTTTTCCTTTTTTATATTAATTTTGCCTATTAAAATATATTTATTTTTTTAGTACATTTACATTTTAAGATTATGAATCGATTATTAAATTTTCCAAATTTTATAATTTTTTATTAATCGATTTTAAAATTTTCCCACTTTGACTTGATATGTGTCGCGATTAGGTGAATTAGCAAGTTTGAAACATGCAACTTTATACTAATTTTTTATTTCTTTATTCTTATTAGAAATACTAATTTTTTAACTTTTAAAATCTTTAGACTTTAAGAAAAATTTCCTCAATCTTAAAGCTATTTTGTTTTAAAATGAAAACGGTATTTAATTTTTTTCTTAATATAACAATATTTTTTTATTTACTTTTCTCTTAATTTTTTTTAAAAAATTCTTTAATTTATACAAAAATTCTCTTTTTTTCTTTTTTTGAACTTTGGCTTTTTGGATTAATTATTTGTTTTCTTTTTTTGTATTTTTGTTTGCTAACTTTACTTTTCAAATTAAGTTTATATTATATTTTTCCTTTTATTGTTAATATTATGTGTCAATATCTAATTGGAAATCTATTAAACATATGTCAAAATCTTATAGATTAACTCGACACGTGTCACGATCTGGCGAGTTACTAATTTTGAATCATTCTCTTTTATATATATATATATAGATAGTGTAATCACATTTACAGAGTTAATGAGAAATATAACGATTTTCACTCTCTCTCTCCTACTTTTCTAAATCTAATATGGTATGAGAGCGTTTTGTCTCTCCTTCCGCTTATTGATTCTTTTCCAATTTCTTTCGTTCAAGATTCGATCGACTTGATATGAGCTTCTTTTTTTTCTTTGATTTGATTATTCTTCGTCTCAAATCGATTTGTTTCTTCTTTTTGAGCTCTGATTGCTCACTTTCGTCTTCGAATTGGTTATATGATAATACACTCTTTAACTACTAACATACCAAGATGTTGATATAATAGACTATATATTTTATTTTATTTTAACATCATATTCATATTTGAGTTTAATATTTAGGTTTTTTTTTGTTTATCATTTTAGTCATATCTCATAAGTTTTCACATATATTCTTATAAATTTAAATTTCACATATAAAATAAACACCTTGAAATTCAATTATAAATATTTATAAAAAGAAATATTACATAATATTAAAACAAATTTTACACATCAACAATAGTACATTAAGAAAATATAATACAAAATAAAGTAACACAATAAAGTAGTGACAGCGTGCATTATAATGCATAACATGATAATTGAAGATGAACACGATATCAACACACCAGTTAGAAATGCAAGATCAGTGCTAGAGGAAACAGTTGAAATGACAATAAATGAAAATACTCGATTTCAATAATTTTTATCTCGTAATCTACATATCCTCTATACATTAAACATGAAGCATTTGGAGGTCATTTTGCTGAGGTGTCACTTCCACAATTTTTCTCAGCATTTTTGGTTTAAATAATTCTTTTTTTTTTTCCTACTATATCTATATTCAAACACAATTACTTCCTTTAAATAGTTTTATCAATTAATTCGGATTTAATTAATTCCATTATTTCCTCCCACTATCACAATATCCAAACAATACTTGAAGTTTACAATATATTAAATTACGGAAATTATATTGTACACATTAAAAATACATGAAATTGTCAAAATAAATAATTTAACACTACTTAAATATGTAACGATCAAGAAACAAATTTTTTTTTTTAATAATTTAATAATTTTATTTTAAATAATTTACTTATTTACATGAAATTGTCAAAATACTAATTTACTTATTTTTATTTTAAATTGAATTTCAACTATAAATCTATGAATAAATAAGGGAAATTTGATTTTTATGAATTTGAAAACCGTATTGAATAAGGTAACCAAATAATTCGGAACAAAAATATATGAATAACGCCATATTTTGTTTTCCTTTTAAAAAAAGAATATAATGGTACTAAATTTTCATAATGCATAAAATAAAGGTGAATTAGCTCTTAATACATTTTTTATATTACATGATCAATGATTTATATAAATATTGTAAACAGTTGTAGTCTATGGTCAATGATATTTTTTCATATATTATAAAAATCAAAAAAGAAATGAACATTATAAAAAGGTCAAATTATGCCTTCAGAGTTTCGTAATTTTAAAAAAATTAAGAGCTTGCATTAACTTAAAAAAAAAAAATAAGAGCTTGCATTGGAAGATAATTTTAAATTTTGAAATATTTAATAGATATTTCCCGAGTTTGCATCAACAGTTAAATACAAAATATTTAGAAGTAATAACCAAATCTGTTTATTTCTAAATCTTAATCTTATCAATGCACTCAAAATTTACTCTATGATTGTATATATTCTTTAAGTAATTATCTAATATATTTGAAATTCACAATCGTACTGAAAAGGTAAATCATGGATTCAAAATTTTAAAATATAATAATTGCTGATTTCCTTAAAAATAGTTAACAAAAGAGCATATTCTTAAAAATAAAAAAGCAACCAAAACAGAATATCTGCTTTCCAAACATTTGTTACGATATTTTTTTACGTGATACGTTTGCTATTTATTTGGGATACGTTTCCATATAATTCAAATATATGGGCTTAAGGCTTATAGAGGCTTAAGGCTAATTAAAAAAATGGGGCTTTTTAATAACAATATAATATAATTTTAAAAACATATAAAATATTCAAAAATAAAATCTTAATCTAAAAAAACTAAGACATAATATTTCGTCCTTCTTTTTCAATAAACTCTTTTACAAAACTCTCGTAATCGAAGTTTCTAACTATTTTTCTTTCTATAGATATGATAGAAAGGCCATTCAATCTTTCTTGTGACATAGTTGATCGCAAATAAGATTTTATCAACTTTAACTTTGAAAAACTTCTTTCAGCAGAAGCAACTGAAACTGGAATCGTCAGCAATATCTGATAAGCAATCCATGAGTTTGGATAACACTCTTCCATTCCTTTCAAATAATTCAACACTTCAACGGGTCTCTTGTAGTCTTTTGGCAATGACTCTTTTAGAATTGTGAGTTCAAAAAACAAATCATCCCCAATAATATCTGAATGATTTCCATGCTTTAAAGAGGCTTCAAGATTGGTACACGATGTCATCAAACTATCATCACTTGCTGACTTCAATTTCTCCAAATCAAATAGGAAACCAAATGTCTGTTCATACTTCTGAAATTGCTCAAATCTTGTCTCAAGAGAATAGAGAGCTTGATCCATGACTTGGAGGAAATAAGAAATTCTAAAGCTCTCTTCAGGAGATAAATTCACAGTTTCGTCAATTGTCTTTGATTCCTCGTCAAAAAACCTTTTATTCTGTTGACACGTTTTTTTTTTCCAGGGAATATGGCTTCAATCTCCATAGATTCTGCTATTTGTTTAACATCTGATTTTGCACTCTCAAATCATGTTTCTCTATAATTTTGAAAAAAAGTAACAAGTTCTTTCAACTGAGAAACAGCCACTTCAATATCCATGTCTTCTGACTGCAAACTCTTACTTACACTGTTAACAGCAAATAGAGGTTTGTACCAGATCACCATAGGCAACAAGAATTCATAATTTCCAATCCCATGTGTTTCACTTGTCGCAAGACACTCAGCATCACTTTGTGTTTTTGGATCATCAGAAGTTTCTGCTATATAGATTAAAGCATCTCTTATTTTTGGAGCTTGAAATCTTATTGCCTTAACGCATTCAACATGACTCTCCCACCGAGTCTGCGATAAAGATTTAACTGTCAAACCTCCCACCATATCTTCTAATATCTTCCACCGCTTAGTTGAATATGCAAACAGACAATAAATACGCTGGATTATCCCAAAAAACGAAATGGCTTTTTCAGATGTGGTTGCCATATCACAAAGTGCAAGATTAAGGCTGTGACAACCACACAGTGTATAAAATGCACGTGGATTAACATCAAGGAATCTCTTTTGTACTCCTTTATGTTTTCTCTTCATATTTGACCCATTATCATATCCTTGTCCCCTCACATCATCAATATTCAAATCAAGAGCAACCAACACTTTCTAAATCTCACGAAAAAGGCCTTCTCCAGACGTATCATCAACTATCAAGAATGTGAGGAAAAATTCCTCTATCTGAGCTAAAGTTGTTGAAACATCAACACATCGAAGAATAAGAGTCATCTGTTCATGGTGACTAATATATGGAGTACAATCAACAATGATAGAAAAAAATTTCGCACTTCGAATCTTTTTTATGATCATACCTTTGATCTCATCAGCTATCGTTGCAATCAACTCATTTTGAATTCTATTGCTGAGATAATGATAGCGAGATTCCCCATCTTCAAAACGTCTAACATGTTCTCTCATTACTGGATCCCACTCAGCCATCGAATCAATGAAACTTAAGAAATTTCCATTTCCGTTTACTCTTAACTTTTCGTTTCTCCCACGAAATGCTAAATTTTGTTTAGCAAGAGTTTTAACCAACAAAAAAATTATAATGATCACATCTTTCCAATGATTCCTCTCTTTGTAGAGTTCTTGTTGCACATGCTTATCAATTGTTTGGTTTTTCTGCAGCCTCAATTCAAGTTCCATCCACTGGCTCATGCATTTGATATGTTCACGACTAGTCTCGTGGTGTCTAAGCCTTTCCAAAATGTTTTTCCAATCACTAAATCCCTTAGATGCCATGTGACTAGGATTTTGGTCTCGAGTGAACAATTTACAACAAAAATAGAAGATTTTATCTAATGTTTTTGAATAAACTAACCAACGCATGTCCTGCTTTTTCCCATTAGTCAAAGATCTTATATAGTATGAATGAGAGAAATGTCGACCACTAACCTTCTGCTTTGGAAAAATAAAATCAATTGGCTGTCTTGCAGCAAGACTTTTTTCAACCATGACAATTCTGAATCCAGGCTCGATTTTTCCCCAATTTACAGGATCATAAATATCTAAAATTCCAAGCTTCTCTTTAAATTCAGCATTTTCCGAATCTAAATTCATATTCTCTTGATCATTCACATCTTCATTCTCTTCTTCATTGACATCTTCATCCTCTTCTATGTCAATATTCTCATCTTCTCTGTTAACATTCTCAGCATCTTGTTCATTCTCATCTCCCATTTGATCATTAAACTCATCATCAATTCTCACAGATTCAATAGGGTTTCCAGTTGCAGGTTTTATAAGAAACTTGTGAATAACACCTTGCTATGATCTCACAAATGCATCATCTTTATCTTTCTTTTGCTTTTTTTTTGCTCCACTTGGATACGTTCTTGGAGGCATCTTTTCTAAAATCAATGGTAACAATATACAATATAGCAAATCAACACTTTCATAAACAAATCTATAGAACAAAGAGATGAAACAAAAGAATAAAAAAAAGTAAAGTAAATATGCAGATGTTGAAGTCTAAACAAATATGCAGATGATAGTAGTAAACGAAGAGGGAAAATCGTGGACTTTGAATTTGAGATTTAAAGAATCAGAGAGAAGTTATTACATCGGAGGAGGCTGGAAAAGATTCTGCCGTGAGAACAAACGAAAAGTACGAGATTTAATCCCGTTTAATCTGGTTCGAGACGGGAGATCTACTCCAATGATATGTATCTGTCCTGAAGAAGAGTGTTCGGAATTAATGAGCAGAGAGAGAGGCAAGAAGAAGATAAAGAGGCGTCCCAAACAAATCTCAATCAATTTCCTAAATAAATTCCTCCAACGTAACTTACAAAAGTTGAACTAGTGTTGATTGCCTGATTGGATATTAAAGTACCTGTTGGATTTATTCCTGTTATGAATTGAGATGTCGCAAAGCCAGAGCCCAGAGGTTGAAGAAGGCGATAATTCTAAAAAGCTTGGGATTTTGATTTAATCCATTCCTTTTCCAATTAGAATCCCGATTTTTAGGTTGAGAACAAATTTCCTTTTCAGAATCTCAATTTTCCTTTTTTTTGTTTTTTCCCCGTCCCAAAAAAAAAAAAAAAAAAAAAAGCAAAACAAAACAAAACACGGATATAAAAAAGGACATCAGCTGGCTTCGAACTCGGAAACCAGAGAGCACATAACACTCGCTAACCACTATGATACACCACATACATTGCAAAAATGGGGGCTCTAAAATTTTTATATAATTCGGGGGCTTGAGGCAAAAGCCTTTTTCATTACACTGTAGGCACGGCTCTGGTGATATCTAATTAATTACACCGAAAAATATTCATAGAAAACAATAAAATCGACAATTATCTAGAAACGTATTGAGTACTCATCATTCACTATATAAAGAAGACACTCAACATACTCCATCATCTCAAACATATGAACGTTTCTAAGATTTTTATTTATTTGATTTGTTTCTATACAATTTCTATCTTCTGTTTGTGTGTTTTCGTCTTCCGGTCTACCAAAAAAAAGATTTCATACTGGAAAGATCATGTAGAATTTTATAACTTTCTTCTTTCTTAATCACTTTCCCACGATTGTTCGCATGTTTTTCTACAAAGCAAACTCTTTTTTTTTCATACGATGAACTCGATCGAGCTAGGACGGAATTGATTGTCGGAATTGATTTTTGTAGACTCCTGCTTTTTGTCATATTTTCTTGCATTTGAATGTGTTAATATAGAGATAAACGTTGAATGATATATTAGATTGATGATGAGTTTACAATATATAGAGTAGTACATAGGCATGATTAGGGATTTACAAATGACTAATATAGCCTTTACATATATACTTCTACACGCCCCCTCAAGATGGAGGGACTTGTGTGACTCCAATCTTGTTGAATAACTCAATGAATCGTGGTCTCGGCAACGGTTTTGTCAGAGCATCCGCAAGTTGGTCTTTAGTCGAGACGTGGGCGACACGGAGAGCACCAGAGCGGACATTATCACGAATGAAATGGTAGTCTAAGGCCATGTGCTTCATATGAGAATGAAAAACAGGATTTGCCGAAAGATATGTTGCACCAACATTATCACAATAAACCACTGGTGTGGATGGTAATGTGATACCAAGTTCGGTCAAGAGAGAACATACCCATCTAATTTCCGCTGCCGTGTTTGCTACGGCTCGATATTCAGCTTCAGTGGAACTTCGGGCAACACCCGATTGTTTCTTGGAAGACCAAGCGATCGGAGTAGAGCCAAGATACAGAATATAGGCATTAGTTGAAACAAAATCATCAATATCTCCTACCCAATCAGCATCTGAAAAGGCATGAAGAGAGAGAGGAGACTCAGCTTTGAGGAAGATACCATGAGACATCGTTCCTGCGAGATATCGAAGGATCCGCTTTGCAGTTTGCCAATGAATATCTGTAGGTCGATGCATAAACTGAGACAATCTGTTGACGGCATATGCTATGTCGGGTCTTGTGAACGCCAAGTATTGGAGACTGCCGAGAAGTGTACGATATTCTGTCGGATCTTCCATAGCATTCCCACTGAACAACGATAACTTAGGAGTAGGTGCCATCGGGGTCAACACCGGCTTTGCATCTAGCATCTGTGTCTTTGTCAACAAGTCGATAGTATACTTCCGCTACATTAGATGAAGACCCTTTGTCGTCCGTGTTGCTTCAATGCCCAAGAAGTATGTCAAATCAGTTGGATCCTTTAGAGAAAACCGACCAGCAAGAGCGTCGATGAAGCGGTGAATCACCAAGGAGCTGCTTCCAGTGACTATGATATCGTCAACGTACACCAGAATATACACCATGTGATCACCATGGAGATAGATAAAAACTGATGTGTCTGCCAGCGAATTCAGAAACCCCAAGCTACAGAGATAATTTTTCAATTCTTCGTACCACGCTCGAGGAGCCTGTTTGAGTCCATATAGTGCTTTCCGGAGACGACAGACATGGTGTGGCCTATCTTTGTCAACGAACCCAGGTGGCTGTGAAACGTAGACCTCTTCCGAAAGAGTGCCTTGAAGAAAGGCATTGTTGACATCAAGTTGTTTTATACACCAATTTCGACTGACAGCCAACTGAAGCACCATACGAATTGTGACGGATTTGACCACCGCACTAAATGTTTCAGAATAGTCGACACCGTATTCTTGCTTGAATCCTCGCGCCACCAACCTCGCTTTGTACCTATCAATAACACCATTAGGTAGATATTTTAGTGTAAAAATCCACTTAGTTGCAATTACGTTTTGATTTGGTGTTGGAGGAACCAAATCAAACGTGTGATTGCGAATTTGAGCATTTAGCTCATCACCCATTGCACGTCGCCACTTCTCATCTCTCAATGCTTGGTTAACGGTGGTGGGTATTTGTGGTTTGGATTTGGCGGAGGCTAGGAGGGTGAGTTTTGGATTGGGTTTAGTGATTTGGTTTTTGGATCTGGTTTTCATGGGGTGGTAATTTGTTGGTGGAGGTGGCGGCTGGGAATCGGAGGCGGAGGCAGAGCGGTGTGAGGAAGAAGACGTGTGTTGGGGATTGGGCTGATTATTTGTGTTTTGGGGATTGGGCTGATTATTTGCTGGGCTTGGAGGTTGTGGAGATTGGGCTTGTGGGCCTGTGGAATTATTAAATAAGCCCAATTCATTAGAACTGGTGTTGTCTTCTTCAGACACAACATCGTGAGACGACGTCGGAACTGAAGCTTGTGGTGATGAGATCTCCGGTGACAACAGGTGAGGATCTGAGCTCAGGGGCGCGGCGGACGAAGCAGATACGAGTGGCGGAGGAGTGACCGGAATTATTGTGGGAGGCGAGTAGGGCGGATTTGGTGGTGGTTCGGAGTCGAATGGAAGAATGGACTTCTCGTTGGTGACATTAAACGGAAATTGCGATTCGATGAATTGCACATGACGTGATATGTAGAGGCGATTGGAGCTTGCGTCGAGACAAAGGTAAGCACTCTGCGTGAGTGAATACCCAAGGAACACACACGGTAGAGATCGAGATTCCAACTTGTGTTTAGTGTACGGACGTAGCCACGGGAAACACAAACACCCGAATACTCTAAGCTTGAGGTAGTTGGGTGTCTGTTGGAACAGCTTGGCGTACGGACTGATGTTGTCAATCACCAGAGTAGGTAAGCGATTGATCAAGTACACCGCCGTTGCAAAGGCGTAAGTCCAATACGTCGTTGGGATCGAAGCTTGATGTAGAAGTGTTAAGCCCGTTTCCACAATGCGTCGGTGCTTTCTTTCTGAAATTCCATTATGCTCCGGTGTATGCGGCGGTGATGTGAGATGGGATATGCCGTGAAGTGCGAGAAATTGTCGCAACACGACGAACTCCCCACCGTTATCAGAATACAGCGTTCGGATTTTGCATTGAAATCGAGTCTCCACCAGTGCCTTAAAGGCGATAAACGTGTCTCGTACTTGTGATTTCTGTGTCAACGGATAGAACCACGTATACCGAGTATGATGATCCACTAGTATGAGATAGTACTTAAAATTGTCAACCGAAATGAGATGTGAGGTCCATACATCGCTATATAAGTAGTCAAGAGGTTGGGTGGAAGTAATAGTGTTTGAAAAAAATGGTAGTTTGTGGCTTTTATTGAGATGACAGGGAGAACAAGAAAATTGTTTGTCCGAAGAATTAGAAAGCGGTAAAGAAAAATGAGAAATAATGCGTTGGAGTATTTGAGAAGACGGGTGACCAAGTCGGGAATGCCAAGAGGGAAAGGTTGTTTTTGGTGATGGTGAGGCGAAGAGTGAAATAGTGGTGTTTGATTGAACTGGCCACTCGTATAGCTCGTCTTTAGTTCTGCCTTGGAGTAATCGGGCCCCCGTGCTGAGATCTTTCACCTGAAAATGGGCAGGAAAGAATTCCGCAGACACTTGATTAGCGTTACATAAGCGGTACACAGAAATAAGATTCTTATGTATGTTGGGCACATAGAGGATATCGGTTAAGGCAAGAGATCGAGATGGAGTAGTAAGAGAAGTGGAACCCGTATGTGAGATCGGTAGCGATGGTGACTTCTTCTCCTCCAGTGTACGGTTGGTGTAGGGAAAGATTGCTCAGGTCGGTGGTGAGATGATGAGTAGCACCACTGTCGAGGATCCAATTGTTTGGATTGTAAGAGGTCGCAGCGACCATATTTGCTCGAGGCTGCCACGGAACGGAAAGACTTGTGTATGGTCTCGGAGAGGCATTAAATGAGCCGCTGGAAACCTGAAGCTGGGAGCACCGTCTCGCACTATGACCATGAATACCGCAGAGTTGACAGCGTCCTTGATAACCACGAGGAGAAGGGTGATCCGAGCGTGGCTGAAATTGCTGTTGTTGCCACGTCTGAGCATTGCGACTGTTGTTGTTACGGTTCTGACCACGATACTTGCTGCTGGACCCACGATAATTGACCACGTTCGCCAAAATTGGGAGTGATGAGGAGTGAAGAACAGGGGTTTGTAACTTCACTTCATAATTTAGCAACTTCTCGTGGACCTCGGTGAGAGAAGGTGATGAATCACGTCCCTCAATCTGGTCAACAACTTGCTTGTACTCTTCGGGAAGGCCTCCGAGAATGTAATCAATATGATCTTCATGATCCATTGGTTTGCCGAGGAGATCGAGTTGATCAAATCGAGTAGTGAAGCCTTGGAAGTACTCGGTGATTGACTTGTTACCTTTCGTCAATTGCTTGATCTGATGCCTGATCTGTTGACAATGACCGCGAGTTGGTTTCGCATAGGTGTCAGACAGTTTGGTCCAGATTTGAGCAGAGGTTGTGGTAGCGGACAGAAGCGGTTGAATTGTCATCGAAATAGCACCGAGCAAAGCACTATAGATCAGTTGATCTTGTCGCTTCCAGAGTGTATACGCTGGATTTGCAGAGACAGCACCATCTGTGGTGATGGTGGACGGCGGAACCGCAGAGGATTCATCGAGATAGCTTGCAAGATCATATCCATTGAGCAAGGCATGGATTTGACGACTCCACATCAGAAAATTAGTAGTCGTGAGTTTGGTAACGTTCGCCATGTTAACGTTTAGGAGTGTGTGAGATTCGAAGACAGAGATGGTCTCGTTGGAAGTGGTTGGAGAAGTCATAGTTGAGCACGGTTTGAAAAACGAGGATGGCGGTGCCGGAAAAAAAAAAAACAAAATTTAGAATAGAGGTTTAGGTATCGTTAGCTCTTATACCATATAGAGATAAACGCTGGATGATATATTAGATTGATGATGAGTTTACAATATATAGAGTAGTACAGAGGCATGATTAGGGATTTACAAATGACTAATATAGCCTTTACATATATACTTCTACAGTTAACGCATTCATTTTTGAATTTGGTTTACTTTTGAATTGTGCTTGATTTAGGGTTAAGTTCTGGTGATTTGATGATCGATTGACTAAAATATTGATTCTTACTAGCTAAGTTTGTGTTTCCATTGCAATATGTATATGCCAATGATGGATGAGAAGAAGATTTTAACCCGTCCTGTTGTTGGACGTTAGATATGATATTGGATTATGGTATGTTCACTATAAGTCTTGAAATTTCTAAGTTAAGCTCATCACTAATCTTCCATTATCTCTGTCTATATATGTATGTATGTATGTATTAATATGTTTGATGTTGGATTTCTCAGAAACGGACAAGATTCGAATGATTTTTTGGAGCTGCAAAAATATTTCAGTTTCTTTCCATCAACGCAGGTTTGTTTCTAATCCCAAATCAATCAATGCATATTTAGAAATCCTTTGTCTCTATTTCCGCCATTTTTTCTGTCATCAGTTAATGGATACTAAGATTTAAATCTTGAGCTGTTGTTGTATGTACTGCAGTAGCTGTGAGTGTCTATGCAAAGGATTTGTTGATTAGATGAATACCAAAAATTCTTAGATTGACGAAACAAGGTAATATAGCTGAGAGTTTTAACAGATTAAATTCATGAAAACGATTATCTTATAACTAGAAGCAAAAATTATCATATCTCTGACGAATCCATTTATTAAATTGTTTTGTTTTTACAGATGCTTTGACATTACTAAGGCAAAACGCTCATGTTAGCCAATCATGGTTTCTTAAAAAAGGTGAATCCAACTTTTTTATTATGATATACTATTTCACATCTCCGAAGTTAATGTCTTATGCTCACAATCATCATCATTATCGTTTTCACATCTTTCAGTGAAATTTGTTTGAGATGATTAACTTCAAGGTTGATTGCTCCAGCCCATTTCGGACGGACGAATCCGTCGGTATCCCGTCGGAAACAGCCATTCCAGACGGATTTCCGACGAATTTTGGCCGTCGGTTCTATTTCTTCGGAAATAGAAATCCGTCGGAAATCCTTCGGAAATTTCTGAGGGATTTCTGAGGGTCGTTTTACCCGACGGATTTCCGAGAACACATCTGTCGGGGATTATTCCGACGGATTTCCGAAGACCTGTCCGTCGAAGATATTTCCGAAAGATTTCCCACGGCATAAATTCCGACGGTATTCCGAGGGATTGAGGATTGATCGATCTAAAAAGATGAGATCGATCGATTCTAGTCCGTCGGATTGAAAAAAATAATTTATTTAATTTTTAACAAAATTATGGGTTTATTTATTAAAAACGAAATTTAAAAATTAATTAAATAATTAAAAAATTTAGAAAATTTAATAATTATTAAAAGTTTTCTAAATTGTTTAAAAATTACAAAAAACAAAATACATCAAAGTAAATCTTCCGGGAAATCATCAAACTTCGATGTAAAGTAATCCGCCATTTTCCCGCTCTTTGTTTTCTGAGTTGAGAGTTCTTCCTCCAAAGCGGTGACCTTCTCCTTGAGCTCTTCGTTTTGCCGGATAATGTCTGAATCCATCGAAAAACTACCCGAAGAAGTTGAGGGTTGGGACGCAATCTTACCCAACCCTGGCCAACGACCTTTTTTAACAGGTACCTCCTACAAAAACAATATCAAACATTAGATCTTATCAACAAATAAATATCTAAATTGAAATGATAATCTATAATTATTACTTACCCCGAGCACTATGTCGTTGATCTCTGACCGAGGGAGCTGGTTGGAAGCGGTGATACCTTCCTGCGATCTCTGGGTAAGGATCTCGTCATGCACCTTCGTCACCTTCTCGACGAGCTCCCTGACGGCAGGATCTTGAATTTGGCTGGTCTTCTTGTTGGTGTGCGTCCTCACCATCACCTTTATGTGATCCGGAACTTCGCCGTCTTACTCCGTCTAGAAAATAACTAAACTGTTAGTTACTAATAAATATACTTAAAACGATATTTAAAAATAACTAAAAACACTAACAATACTTACCATTTCGATTTCGGATTTTTTGAAGCTCTTCACCCCGTTGTTGTGGATAGCGCTACGGTCTTAGAGTTAGTCTGAGATAGAGCTACGGTCTTCGGGTCTTGCCAATACGGGATGTAGTCCTTAAACACCTCCGCGTTCAAGCCTTTTGGCTTCTCTCCACGCCTTCTCCAAACCTTCTTCCACTCGTTCATGTTACGCGAGAATTGCGTTTTAGCCTCGGCCAAAAATTCTGTCTCCACCGTTTTCGTGATGGTCCACTGCCAATTAAATTCTTGTTACAAAAGAAATAGAATTAAAGAAGTTAAAAAAAATCTCAAAATATATAACAAAAAATAAATAAATGATAACTTACCGCAAACGTCTGAAACCACATGTTTTGTTCGTCTGACGGAATATCCGAAAATTTCTTGTACGGTTTGTCGAGGATGGAGTGCAACATCTTCAGAATCGACTTGCTAATGCCATTCCCGGATATTTCAAACCTATAAAAAAACAAATTAAAAATCAGGAATTAAACAAAAAAAATTATTAATTAAGACAAAAAAAATCTTATATATTTATTTATAAACTTTTGTTGATGTGTCACTCTTACAATTATTTTCAGCTGCAAGTTCCTAGATATGATTGAAAGGTGATTAGTACGGACTTTAACTTTAGGTTCTTAAGGCACTTTACAAAAAATGTTGTAGAAAATTTGACTTTAAAATAAAGGTAAATTAGCTTATAGTAACAATATTGGGAAGATAAATCAAGAATATAACCATAGTAAAATGGTATTTAGGTGACTAACAAAGAGAAGAAAAAATTGACGAAAATGCCTCTGTAATATATATACTACTTAAATATGTGAAGAAAAATAGTTAATATTGTACTATTTTCAGCATACACGCATACTATTGCAAAGAAACTATACTATACGAATAGAATAGAATAGAATAGCATACTATACTATTTACATAGAATATAGCAGAATACTATGCTATTTACCATATATTTTACTAATTCCCCTATATTTTAGATCATTTTGTTAAGTTGCAAAATTATTTTGGTAAATACAATAAATTGACATTTTATTTTATGGATTCCATGTAAATACTATAGTATTTTGTTGTTGGGAAAGAAAAAAAAAAAAATAGGGGGAAAATGGGAAAGACATAATTAAATGGAAGAAGATGTGGTGCTTACACTGCTGCTAGAAGGGGAAACAAGCGAAAAAGAAGAAGGGGATAACAAAAAAAAAAGAGTAGAATTGTTACGTAACAATATTTAAAGTGTTAAAGTTTGACCTGATAAATTAGTTTTTTAAAGATTTTAAAATAAAGTAAAAGTGACAATTAGAAAAACAGTAAAGATAGCTAAAAAAATAATTTAGATATGAGATTGCAAATGAAAACCGAGAAGATGAAGTTTAAGTAGAAAACCGAGTATAAGCAAGAAACAGATGACGATAGTTGAGTTGAGATTTTAAACGGTTTTAATGTATATTCACCATATGGGTAAAACTCTAAACGATTAATTTGAGATTGATTTAACAACTTTTGCTGCTGCTGATGTGCCACTGCTACAATTATTTTCAGCTTCAAGTTCCTAGATATGATAGAAATGTTATTAATACAGACTTTAACTTTAGGTTCTTAAGGTACTTTACAAAAATATTGTAGAGAATTTGAATTTAAAATAAATGTGAATTAGCTTAGTAACAATATTGGGAAGAGAGATTAAGAATATAACCATAGTAAAATGATATTTAGGTGACTAATAAAAATGGTGAATATTGTACTATTTTCAGCATACATGCATACTATTGCAAGGGAACTATACTATACGAATAGAATAGAATAGCGTACTATACTATTTACATAGAATATAGCAGAATAATATATTATTTAGCATATATTTTACTAATTCTACTATATTTTAGATCATTTTGTTAAGTTGCAAAATTATTTTGGTAAATACAATAAATTGACATTCTATTATATGGATTTCATGTAAATACTATAGTATTTTGTTGTTGGGAAATAAAAAAGAAAAAATTAGGGGGAAATGGGAAATACATAATTAAATGGAAGATGTGGTGCTTACAATACTGTTAGAAGAGGAAACAAGCGAAAAAGAAAAAGGGGAGAACAAAAAACAGAAGAAGAAGAAGAAAAGAGAAAGAGAGAGTAGAATTCTAACAATATTAAAAGTGTTAAACTTTGACTGGATAAATTAAAAATTTTAAGATTTTAAAATAAAGTAAAAGTTTTCGAAGTGTCACACATAAAAACAGTAAAGATAGCTAGAAAAGAATGATTTAGATATGAGATTACAAATGAAAACCGAGAAGATGGAGTTTAAGTAGAAAATCGAGTATAAGCAAGAGACAGATGGCGATAGTTGAGTTGAGATTTTAAACGGTTCTAATGTATATTCACCATATGGATAAAATTCTAAACGATTAGTTTAAGCTTGATTTAAAAACTTTTGTTGATGTGTCACTCTTACCATTATTTTCAGCTGCAAGTTCCTAGATATGATATAAATGTGATTAGTACAGACTTTAACTTTAGGTTCTTAAGGTATTGTACAAAAAATATTGTAGAGAATTTGACTTTAAAATAAAGGTGAATTAACTTAGTAACAATATCGGGATTCAAATGTTTGAACCACAAGCTATTAACAATCTTTCAAACATATATACATCTAAATGTAATAAAAAAAAACTTAGTAAGCAAATTTAATGGTTACAAAAAAATTAAGTGTACAGTAAAACATAACTAAAGTACTATCATATTCGAAAATTATTTAATTACATATCTTTAATGTTTATATCAAAAGTTCTTCATATCTAATTATACATCTCATTTGAAAAAACATTAACACCAACATTAAAAGTTAATATTGGGTACGTTTTCAACAAGTTTATATCAGTAATACTTCATATAATTTTTATATATCACCTATTACAAAACATAAAACTACATCAATCCAAGTAAATTATAATTAGTCCAATACACAGATTAAATTCATAACACCGAAGCCATCAACAATCTTCAAAATATGTATAAAAATAAATAAAAAATTATTTCAGAGATAACAATCAACCCGTGTAAAGCACGGGTACTATCTTAGTAACAAATAAAAAGCATCATTTATCATTTCAAAATGGATTGATTGATCATATATGAGAGCATTACATATATAGTTTATTGAATAAGCTGGTATTTTACTTGTAATTTTTTTTTTAGTTTGTGTGTTTTTTAATTAGTATATATAATTTTATATAATGTTTTATTAATTAATATAGATTGTAATATTTTGTAATATATATTTT